>JAQOOD010000007.1:15800213-15929926 GCA_029633175.1 Citrus glauca
CTCAAACAATTAATATAAACATAATTTATGATTTCATTTCAATTTTGAAATTTTATCTTTTTATTATTCGCTTAATTAGTTGTGTTATTTATTTGTTCTTATTTCTTTTTAATGTATTCTTTTATTCATCTACTTTTTTTGTGTATTTGTTTTATCTATTTTGAAATAAAACTATATAAAAAAATTTTAAAAATAGAAGAATAGAAAAATTAGTTTAATTTAGAAAATGAGTAGTAAAAAAGATATAATTTGAGTCAAAAAAAATAAGTGGAAATATTATAATTGAATTAAAATTTAATGGATTAGCAACATTATTAAATAGAATTTTATTTAATAATTTTAAATTTTAGAGTGTTTAAAGAATTGATTTTCAATAAATAATATATATAATTTTAAATTTTAAGAAAAATTAATTAAAATCATTTATCTAAGGCCCCAAATATGGTTGAGCCGGCCTTGCCAGTCACCTAAAGCAAAAATATTAAAATATATTTAAAATTATCTATTGACTCGGTGATCGTTTGGTTTAAGGGGGAAAAAAATTCAGCATTTATGTTAACTTTCCTAAAGATATTAATGTTCTAATACAAATATATATATATATATTTCTCGATTACGTGTAAGAATGGATTTTTTTTATTTGAATTGCATTTATAGTGTTGAATGCATTCATTAAAGAGAAATTAATGGTGGACTACTAAAATTGGATTCAGGTATATGCTACTTTGCTAATCTTAAAATTTTTCATGGTTCATGGAATAATTGTAAAATAAATAAATAATTTGTGTTATCACAACCATTTGAAAAAAAACAATTAAGTGTAACAATTGCATGTGTATCTGTTAAACGATTAATTTTGGTTGAAGCCAAATAAATTATTCTTAAATAGGACTGCTAAAAAATTTTATACGAATTGAAGAACAAACTTTATTCTTGAACTAATTTCTTCTAAAGATAAATAAGTACAATTAACTTAAATAACAAAATGAACATTAATATGTCCAAATATCAAAATTTCAAGTATATATATAATTAAGTTCAAGAAAATCTAATGAAATAATTAAGATAGAGAAAAAAAAATTTTTACTACGGACTCATAATGTTGAACAAGTAAAAGATTTAAGGGTTTTAACAACGAGTTTTTAAAATGTTGACGTCTGTTGATATTTACAACAATAGAAGGGGTCATAAATAATTATCCTTAATATAGTGGGTGGTGATATCTCCATCCCATAATTTTGTAAACCCATCCATTTTCAAAACATAATTACAAAAAATTACACAATATTTAAAAAAAATTCAAATATGGAAAAACTTTGGGGAATTAATTAATTTTATCTTAATTTACTTTTTTGTGACTTAGATTCTTTTATTATATTTGATTACAAAGATTACTTTAACATAAACTTAAATTGATTATTTTACCCTTATAAGGTAAAAATGTCAAGAATTCACTTCAATTATTTTCTAATTCTATACCAAACTCATTATTTCAAATACTACTTTACTAGTATGATTATTAAAATTTAAATAAACTAACTGAGGGTCTTTATGGTACGATATTCATGTAAATTATTTGGCAATCAAATTAATGTCATTTACATATAAGGATGAAAATAATAACTAGATTTCATTTAAAAATATTAGATTATAACTCATAAAATTAAATACATAAATTATTAGATAGAATAACTCATGATTATTAGGGCAATTTAGTCATTTTATATAATAATAATAAAATATTAAAATAAAACTTATATTAAATTTCATGATAAAATATGGTCAAAGAAACTTAAAAGAAAAAAATTAATAGAATGATTAAATTGATTAATTGTACAAAAATTTTTATTGATTTGTATTTTTTAAAAATATTGTGAGCTCGCTGTAATTGTTTTTTAAATGAGTGGATTTACAAAAATAATAGGGTGAAAATATCCCCACCATAATATAGTTTACTAATTGTTTAAAGAGACCAGTGATCTTGGATTCAGATTTTGTACAGGTCAAGTTTATTTATTTATTTATTTTTACAAGAGTCATTGAAAAATAAACAATATTGCATAAACTGAATGGGAGTGGCCAAAATAATAATTTTTTTTTAATTTGGTTGAAGAGTAATGTCATAATTAGAAGAAAAACAATAAAACATTAACTGATATAATAAACATAGAATATCTATAAGATTAAAAAAGATAGATATTAAATTTATAAATTATTTTAATAATTCACTCATGAATACTCATTTTTGGAAGTTTGCAGATAACTTCTAAGTTCTATGCTTGTCTTTAACTTCTTTTTTAATTATAATACATTTAAATAGAGAAATTTTATAAAAGTAACCCTAAAAGCTTTCAACTTTTGAATTTGATCCCCCAAACTTTTTCTTATCATAACTAGCCAAATAATTTTTTTGCCCCAAATTACCCTCCACATTTCATTTGGTCAACTTGCTCTAGCCACACCCCAAACTTTTATCTATTGAACGACGAATGGCGAATGACAAATGGTGATGGCAGTGATGAACGGTGACGACAAACTAAAATCCAATTGAATCCACTGTAATCTCTCTGAATCCAAAATGAATCCAACAAATTGAAAAGAGCCCAAACCGTAGGTAAGCTAACTTCCCCATTTTTTTAAAATGATTTGAATTAATTTGATTGGAATTGTAGATAATTATAGCTTGTTAGGGGGATATAATGAAACAAAATTTAGTCAAAATGATGGGCTATAGCTATTGCATATTAGGTGTTTGATGAAATTCATCTTAGATAGTTTGTATTTAGTTTTTGTATAATCCAAGTACGACGGGGTGTTTGTTGAGTTGTGTGGTGTATTTTTTGTACAGTAAGTGCAATGGAGAGTGAATTTGGTGATTGATGAAAGAACACAACACTTGCCTATCGCAAGCATATCATGTGCACCTTGCACCCTATGGACTGGGTGCCTGTCGGACAAAATGTCAGTCTGTTTTTTTTGTTCTTGTTAATGTTATTAATTTATTGCATGTAATATAAAATTTTAATTATGTAACTTGTATCAGATACATGACAAAATCTAAATTAGCAAAGCATAATCCTCCCGAACCAACAATTAAACCGGGCATGATGAAGGTACTTTATGGCAATCACTTCCTCAGGAGTATCATGAATATGTGTAAACTAGATACAATTGTAAAAGCCATCTAGGAAAAATTAACAAAATGACATTTGAAACTATTCAAGCAAGACATATTTGGCCATTTCATGGAATGTTGAAGCTTTTTGTTCAGTAACATAATTGTGCATAATGTGTTACTTAGGCAAGTGGATCATGGAGAAAGCAACAAAAAAGATCAATTGTGGTTTTAAATTGGTGAGCATTTGATATGCTTATTAGTTGGAGAGTGGTGTCTTGTTACGGGACTTTCCTATAGTTAGTATGTTATACCAAAAAAGCAAAAAACAGTGTTAGTTAACAAGTATTTTGGTGGTTTGTTTCGCAAGATGAACCTTGTTTAGTTCGAGTTAGATTTGCGGACTTAGACTTTGAGGCTATGAATGACACTGATGCGCTAAAGATCTCGCTGTATTACTTTACAAGCAAAGTACTAAATGAAAGAAAAGATCATTGTCAAATCAATTCTGGTTGCTTAATGAAGCAGATGAACTAGATCACTTTCAAAATCGTCTGTGGAGTCGGTTGTCGTGGGAAATGATATATGAAAGTCTTGCTCAGAAAACCCCAAGTATGAAATTGAAAAATACAATGTTTATTGCTATACCTCTATAGTTCAAGTATGTTAAGAATTGTTTTTGGATTGCTTAGTTTTCTAACAATGAATATTTAATGAAACGTTTTGTGACTTTATAACTTTACTTGTTGCAGGCTTGGATTTTTTAAAATAATCGAAGGGCTGCCATTAGAGTGGGTCATGAAAATTAAAAAGAAGATTTCCATTGCTTCTTCTAAAATAAACTTTGCTGAAATGTATTCATATCTTAATGACAATTCTCGTCTTGTAAGTAATATATATGTATGTATGTATGTATGTATATAACTACTTTTCATATTACTACTATTAGATGATTACACAAACTTAAAATTTGGGATTCTTTATGGCAGGGAAATATTTTACAAACCATCAAGCCAAATGCAAAGGAGAAAGCCAAAATATATTGGAAGATGATAACTTTATGAAATGAGAGTTATCATGTTACTTTTAAGTTTAAATCAAGACTACTTAGAGAGTAATTGATGTGTTTTAGTACACTTTAATGTTAGTTTGCATTACATTTATTTTAGTGTGAGTTTGACAAAGTTTATGTGATTCTTGAATTATTGTATACCTAAAACATATGATTAATTGTAGGTAATTGGAAACTTTCATTTTATGTAAATGATGATGTTGCAATGGACTTATAAAAGACAAACGAGCATGGCTATAAAAGAATTGGAATAAGTATGGAACAATAAAGATACTGTCACCATTATTGTAGCAACTCTCAAGCATTGACAGAAAAATCCGAGCAAAATATTCAGAATATTGTGATCTGCAGTTTTCTAATTTGAAGATGCGTGCCCTAAAAGTTTTTAATTGCCCTAATTTGCGATTATAAAAGGAGGAGTACATGAAAAAAAAGAGGCCGTCAATTAAGATAAAAACAAAAAAGAAACAGCAAAGTAGCAAAATTCCTGATTGAGACTCAAGGCTGCACCAGTAAAAGAAATTATAGAAGAGACATGAATATGTTCTCTCTCTTTCTTTTCTTGTTCATTTGTCATTTATTGATCATTGAAGATGTATTCGACGACTAGAACTTGATTGTTTCAATACCTTTCGCAAATTATAAACTAAATTTATTTGTAGTTGAGTGTTAAACTAGCTTAATGATTTAATTGACTGAATATAGATGTTGCCACATGTTTGCTATATCATTTTATTTTGTTAGTAGTTATTTACAATCATCATTTCGACTGACCACTGTTGAGTGTTAGAAAGTGCATATTTATAAAGGAGAAATCGTTATTTTATATATCAAGTATTGCTAACAACCGTTACTTTTATGTGTTTAAATTTCTTGTACTTTAATTATGTGTGTTTTATTTTAATTAAGTATTTGATGTATTTTAGGGGCATCATAGTCATTTCACAATAAACGAGAGATCAAATGGCAAAACGGACATCATTTTTGAACTCAGGACGGTCGAAAACCTTAGGAGGAGTATAAAAGGAAAAATGATACTGTTCACACGTACGGTACTGTTCACATGTATGGTACTATTCACATATACGGGTACTGTTGGCGTTACTGTGCAAATAGTGGCGGTTGACTGTACTGTGCAAATAATGGCGGATGACGTGGCGAAATCCTGAGCGTCCAAACTGTTTTTAATCCGATGGCCATGATTTACTCGATGTAACTATAAAAAGGGGGCCTCCCCCCCTAATTTGACACCTCTGAATCCAATTTTAGGGTTCATTTTCTGTAATTCTCTCTCTATCTTGTATTTTCTTCGTATTTTAATAAATTTCCATTTTGCCCCTAGTTCAACTATGAGTGGCTAATTTTCTTTCAAGCTTGGGTTGAAGGTGAAGTCTCAACATGTGTCATGGGCTTGATTTGGTAAATTTATTTTCTCTTCCCCTCTAGTTTTTGTGGATGTTTTGACTTCTCGTCGACAAATAATACTAATCTTGTCTAGTACTGCCCTGGTTTCACCGGCACCCTAGTATAAGATTATTATTATTTGGCACGATAAGCCCTTAGCACCATATTTATTAGAGCGTGGTTCATGAGGTGTGGATTTCCCTCTCATGATTTAATTGGTATTAATATGGAATATTTAGCCCATGATGCATGTTGATACGGATCCAGATACCCAAGTACGTCATCTCAATAGATTTATCTTCAATTTATTATTGCCATTTAAATTCCAATTTTAGAATTTATTCTCGTCATTTTAATTTAAGTTTTAGGATAATCAAAATCATTTTCATCAATCCAACCACCCATTTACAGAATTAATTCTATAAATAATTAAAATCCACCTCCTCGTGGGATCGACACTCGCACCATTAAGCTATACTACAATAGATTCGTGCGCTTGCGAGTTCAATAAAATTTGCACAACAAGTTTTTGGCGCCGTTGCCGGGGAGGTAAGTAATTTTAATTCTTAGAATTAATTTTTGTGAATATTTCCATTTAATTTTCTTTTGTATTTTTTTTTTTAAAAAAAAGTGAATCTACACTTAGAGGTTAGTGTTTCTTTTCTTTTTCTCTACTTTAAATTATGTAATTTAATTTTCAAGTTAATTTTTTTTTCTTTTTTTTCTTCTTTGTCATTTTTATTTATCTTATTAATTTATTTTTAGTTAGTTTATTTCACGTATTTGTTCTTGTGTTTTTATAGTAAGTTTGTAATAGCGCAACAAGGTTAGTATCGTAATTTCTCCTTCTTCTTTATTTGTTTTGCTCTTATTTTTATTTTTATTTTATTTGTTTTGTTTTCCATTTATTCTTGTATTTCTTGTATGCATGGTCGTAGGTCATTATTACCCAATCTTGAACCTATAGACCTTGAATTAGAGAAAACACTTCGCACACACAAAAACATTAAAAACAAAATGGATTTACAAGCACCACAGGAGAGGCCATTTAAGGACTACTTTAGTCCCTTAGCTAATTTGAGCACATCATGCATACGGTACCCAAATGTAGCTGCTAGGAGTTTTGAATTAAAACCTAGTGTGTTAAATTGTCTCCCCACGTTCTATGGCCTAGAAAATGAGGACCCATACAATCATTTGAATGATTTTCATGCAATTTGTCAAACATTTAAATATGAGAATTTTTCAGATGATGATGTAAAACTTAGATTATTCCCATTTTCTTTAAAGGATAGAGCTCGTTCATGGCTTAATACATTACCTGCTAATAGTATTGCATCATGGGAACAAATGGTTACAAAATTTTTAAATAAATATTTCCCAGTTCATAAAACAAATGCTATTCGCAGGGAAATCTCGGAGTTTACCCAGAGAGATGACGATCAGTTTTTCGAAACATGGGAGCGATTCAATGGGCTACTCTTGAAGTGTCCACATCATGGGTACGAGAAATGGCACCAATGCCAATACTTTTTAGAGGGCTTATTACCAAATGTGCAAGAATGGCTAATGGCGACAAGTGGAGGAGAGCTAATGTCAAAAAGTGCATAAGAGATTTGGGAATTCTTCCAGCGACAAGCAGACAATTCCCAACAACGGAGTCGATCACTCAGGAATACTCGAAGGGTTAAAGGAGTAAATGAGGTTCAAATTGGCGAGTCAACGTCAGGAATCAAAGAAGTCAAGGAGATGGTTGAAGGTCTTGCTCGACAAATAGCATCATTATCGACTGCTAAATCAACAGAGCCACATGACCTTGACTCATATCCAGATCAAGCCAATGCCATAGGAGTAATGAGAAAACCATCAAATTACAACCTATACTCCAACACTTATAACCCTGGATGGAGAGACCACCCCAATTTTTCATGGACTCAAGGATTCCAACAAAATGGACCAGCAGCTCCAACTCCACCAATGCAACCAATTGCTCAAAATCCTCAAGTCTCTCAGCCACTATTCAGACCATACAATCAGAACCAGAACCAGAACTACTCTCAACCTAGACCATGGGAGGATGCATTCCAGAATCTTAGGAATGTTACTCACTCCACGATTGAGCAACAGAACCACACCATTGATGGACTACGCAACGAATTGAGAGCGGGCTTCAACTCACAAGCTCAATCAATTTCAAGCTTGGAAAAGATGGTGGGACAACTTGCTTCTTCAGTTCAGACTTTGGCAATGACCGTTGAGAAAGGTAAGTTTCCAAGTCAACCAGTGCCTAACCCTAAAGGAGTGCATGAAGCAAGTAGCAGTTCACCACAGCAGCATGGAGAGGTAAAAGCTGTCATGACCTTGCGGAAAGGAAAAGAAGTCGACAATAAAGTGGAAATGCCAGTGACAAAAGACAATCAAATTGTACCTGTGAACGTTGAGGACTCATCACCGGAGGAAAAAAAAGACACCAACCCACGAGAATATGTTCCAAAAGCTCCATTTCCTCAGAGGTTAGCGAAAGGAAAGAAAGGAAAATCTACAGGTGAGATTCTCGAAATTTTCAAACAGGTAAGTGTTAACATCCCATTACTTGATGCTATAAAGCAAGTTCCATCTTATGCCAAGTTTCTTAAAGATTTGTGTACTAAAAAGAGAAATATGCATGTTCAAAAGAAGGCATTTTTAACAGAAAACGTTAGTTCTATACTCCAACATAAAATTCCTTTAAAATGCAAAGATCCAGGTTCCCCCACTATCTCATGTAGTATAGGGAACCACACAATTGAGAATGCTTTGTTGGATTTAGGAGCTAGTGTAAATTTGTTGCCTTATTTAGTTTTTGTGAAACTTAGACTGGAAGAATTACACCCAACTCCAGTGGTGTTACAACTTGCAGATCGGTTCACGAAAATACCTCGTGGTATTGTGGAGGACGTGCTTATCCAGGTAGACAAGTTTTATTTTCCTGTTGACTTCATTGTAATTGACACTCAACCAATACAGGATTCAAGAAAGCACATCCCCATTATCCTAGGCCGACCTTTCTTGGCAACTGCGGATGCTCATATTCAATGCAGAACTGGAAATATGCAGTTGTCCTTCGGCAACATGACTATGGAGCTGAACATCTTCAATATTGCCAAACAACCTCACAACACAGATGATAGAATTGTTGATGTGGACTTAATTGAAGCATTAGTTGATAACTCTTTTGTTTTAAACCTTAGTGATGATCCTTTACAAACATGTTTAACACACTTTGGTTTGGATTTTGATATTGACAGATCGGTCGATGAGGTCAACGCCCTACTTGACTCAGCACCATCTATGGACACTAATAAATGGAAGCCACGAGTTGAACAACTAGCGCCATCAGAGAAGAAACTCATTCCATCATCAGAATCACAACCGAAACTCGAGCTCAAACCATTGCCCAACACTTTGGAATATGCATTTTTGGGGGACGAAAGTACTTTACCGGTAATCATCTCATCATCCCTCAATGACGAACAAAAAGGTAAGTTGTTGGATGTTTTAAAAGAACACAAAGGAGCATTAGGATGGACCATAGCGGATATAAAAGGTATAAATCCAGTAGACTGCATGCATTATATTCACCTTGATGAAAATGCTAAATCTACTAGGGAAATGCAACGTCGGTTGAATCCTAATATGAAAGAAGTTGTTAGAACAGAAGTCCTTAAGCTATTAGACGCATGTATCATTTACCCAATTTCTGATAGTTCATGGGTCAGTCCTGTTCAAGTTGTCCCTAAAAAGTCAGGAGTCACTGTAGTTACGAATACCGATAATGAATTGATACCAACTAGAGTAACTACAGGATGGCGTGTATGCATTGATTATAGGAAGTTGAATTCTGTCACACGTAAAGACCATTTTCCTTTACCATTCATCGATCAAATGCTTGATAGGTTAGCAGGTCACGAATTTTATTGCTTTCTAGATGGCTACTCAGGATATAATCAGATTCCCATAGCACCAAAAGATCAAGAGAAGACCACTTTCACTTGCCCTTTTGGCACTTTTGCATATAGGAGAATGCCATTTGGATTATGTAATGCACCTGCTACATTTCAACGATGCATGTTAAGCATTTTTTCTGATATGGTTGAACGATTCCTTGAGGTCTTTATGGATGACTTTTCTGTCTTTGGTGATTCATTTGATCAATGTTTACGTCATCTAACACTAGTTCTGCAGAGATGTATCGAAAAGAACTTGGTCTTAAATTGGGAAAAGTGCCATTTTATGGTAACACAAGGTATTGTTCTCGGTCACTGAAACGACCCGCCCCGCACTCCCAGGGCGAGTCTTTCTAATCACGTAAAATCACATCTAATAATATAATACTATCTAAAGATTCTACCGAAAATTCGACAGAACCTCCCCTATAAATACAATATTCCCAAAACTACAATTTGCAAAACGACACTCCCAATAATATCTCAATAACCACCTAAAACTTCAAAACCAACTTCTCCAATCAACATATCAAATATCGCCCCAAATCACTTCAATATAAAAACAAATACAATGGTTATCCTTAATTACAAAATATAACAATAAGTATAACTCACAAAATCCCCAATATCAATATATAAAATCTACAACTCCTAGCACCATCACGCGGCCATAAGTTCAATCTAACTACCAATACTGGGTCGACGGATATACCTGCAAATTTCCAGTGGGGGGAAATATCATGATAAAAAAACGTAGTGAGTATAAAACTCAGTGAGTGGAGACTAGTTCTCGAAAAATAAATTTTTTTAAAATGAATTACTTTTTCTCAAAACAATTTTATCAAAATATCATTCTATTTTTCTTAAACTTTTACATTCTCTTTCAAATCACTTACTTGAGCTACCTTCATTCGATTACTGCTTAGGAGGACACTCTCTTAACTTTCATAACTTTCTCTTTCATACTCTTTGGGCTTCTCGCTATGCATCCTTCGCCCACTTATCTCATAACTTTATAAATAACTCGAGAGTCCTCCACTAAGCCAGTAACGAATTCAAGCATTCAAGCTAAAACTGTAAAACAATCTTTCTTTCTTTTCAATCTCATTTGCTAAAATTAGCTTTCTCCTTTTTCCAGGAAATATGGAAAACATAGTGCATTTTCGTGCTCATGCCAATGAAATATTCATACGTATGCCCATGTCAATAAACACATATATCAACATCTCATATCAACACATCACAGAAAAACATGGGCAGAACATATAAATCAATACTCGTACATATCTCAAAATAAACTTTTCAAACATGTCAAACATATATATTGTTTATTGTGATTCGTTTGGAAATCTAGTTTACTTACATAAAAATATTTAATTTAAATCAGTCACTGAAATACTATCTTACATAAATCTGCGTAAAATTAATGGAATCATAATACGTGTCATATCAAATACTGTATATCAAAAATTATCATCAAACAAGTACCCGGGGGAATGATCTCATCATATCCGGACCTCAACAGACAGGCAATGACGTACTATCTGGGTACCGCCACGCCCCGGAGCTACACGGATAGATAGGGAAAATCTCATATCTCATCATATCAATCTAGTCCTCAAAGGACAAAAGCATCCAAGCACACGGCCCAAAGCCTCAATGTGTACTCAGACGGCCCCAAAGGCCTATATATCATCTGTATCATTTGTATCTCAACAGCTGTCTGTATCTCATATCAGTATATCTGTACTCATCATACTGCATGCATATGCCCCCAAAAGGCAAAAGCGCCCAACACACGGCCCAAAGCCTCTATGTGTGTCAGACGGGCCCCAAAGGCCTCTATCTCATCTCATCTGTATCTCTGTATTCATCTCATATTATCTGTTTCTCTGTATCTGGAGGGGAGGGTACTGTTTAAGAATTTCTCAAATAACATGTAATACACATGTACGAAAACATATAATCACATCTGAAATCTCATTTTCTCTTTCTTCAACGTATTTCAAATCCATTCAATTCTAATATCATGCATTTACTCAAAAACGTAAAAAAATCGTCAATTAAACTCATTTTTAATAACAATAGATTTCAACACATAAATAAATCTCAATTTTCTAGAAAATCATTAAATTAAAGCATCAAATACTTATGTTTCAAATATACGGCTCTGTATAATAAAATCGGCATATACTTATAAAAATAAGTGTTGTATATTCCACTCACAGTGACAATGTCCAGACTCGGTATCAACGACGTCCGGGGGTTGATTCTCGTTCGCGAATCCTCCTAATCAAGGAAACGACATAATTATTCTCCGTAAATTGAAATACAATTATTCTTATCTAATACTTCTCGAAACGAATATCTATCAACAATAACTATTCCCGCATGTACAAAATTACCAAAATACCCCTACATGCTAAAATTACCAAAATGCCATCAACATAATTATTTTACCGAAATATTCGTATAATCTTCAATTACCAAATTGTTCTCATTTCGGATCACGGAAATAATCACAATACTAGAAATTACGAAATTACCCTTAGAGCGTAAAATTACTGAAATGTCCATAACAACTTAAATTACCGAATTATCCTCGAAATCACAAATAACCTTACTGCCCTAACCTCAAATTGCCAAATTACCCACTGATTTCACAAATTACGAAATCACCCCCAAAGTTTTATGAAATTACCGAATTGCCCCTGCCGGTCAACGGTGACCGGACTTCAGTCAACGGCGACGGGGAGCTTAAGTCTCATAGTTCCGGCCACGCTGAGTCCAATGGTGGCGGCGGTGACCTCCAACGCGCGCTGGCGGCGGCGGATCGAGCTCCCCAAAAACCGCGAGCTTTCAGGTGCTAATCGGCGGCAATCCGGCCGATTCAGGTGACGGGGTCGGTTGGAAAATGATGCTGGTGAGCTGAGGAACAAGAACCAAGTGGTGGCGTGCCAAAATTCCGACGAAATTGACGGCGACGAAAACGGGTCTTGGCCGCGGGTTTCAAGCTCCAACTGGCGGCGTTCCAGGCATTTTCCGGCGACGATGACGCCAGGGATACGTCGGCCGGCTTCCAAGCTTCAGATCAATACCAAGCACGGCCGATGAGGTGGCCGGAATCGCGAGATCCGGCCGGGTCACAGCCGCGGGTCCGGGTCGGGTCAGTCGGGTCAAACGGGTTCTCTCTCTCTTTCTCTCTCTCTCTCTTCTTTTCAAAAATACCTCCCATGTCCAGAAAATATAAACCGGCTTTTTCTTCTTTTTTTTAAACACAGATTAAGCTTATACCGGACCCATAACGGAATTAAAATCTGATCACTCGAGCTCTTAATCACGCTCAATTTGTCTCGATTCGAAGCGGAAAAATTAAATCGTACACTTGATTAAGAAAATCAAAGTGTATATGTTACAGTCACATCATTTCGAGCAAAGGTATTGAGGTTGACAAAGCCAAGGTGGATCTCATTTCCAATCTTCCTCCACCCAAAACAGTCAGAGAAGTAAGATCTTTCCTTGGGCATGCTGGTTTTTATAAACGTTTCATTAAAGATTTTAGCAAAGTTTCTAGACCCTTATGCAATTTACTTGTTAAGGATGCACCTTTTATCTTTAATGATTCATGTCTTGTGGCTTTTGAAAAATTAAAGCAATTGTTGACAACATCACCCATCATTCAGCCCCCAAACTGGAGCTTACCATTTGAGCTCATGTGTGATGCATCTGATTATGCAGTAGGAGCAGTATTAGGACAAAGAGTTGATCGAATTCCCCATGTTATTTATTATGCTAGTATGACATTGAATAATGCACAGTTGAACTATTCAACTACTGAAAAAGAAATGCTAGCAGTAGTTATTTGCATTGGAAAAATTTCGATCTTATCTCATTGGTTGTAAAATAATTGTGTTCACAGATCATGCTGCTCTGAAATATCTTCTCACGAAGAAAGATGCAAAAGCTAGACTAATTCGTTGGGTGTTACTTTTGCAGGAATTTGACTTGGAATTCAAAGATAAGAAAGGCACAGAAAATGTTGTAGCGGACCATCTCTCTCGTCTTCATTTTGACACAATTACAGAGCCACTAACATTGAATGAGTCATTTCCAGATGAACAATTAATGAGTGTGGAAGTTTTACCTTGGTATGCTGATATAGTTAATTATCTTGTTACAGGCAAACTTCCAGAGCATTGGACTAAGCAAGACAAGGCCAAATTCTTTGCAGAAATAAAGAATTTCTTTTGGGATGACCCATATTTGTTCAAATATTGTGCAGACCAAATTGTCAGACGATGTGTCCCAGAAAATGAAATTCAGAATATCCTTTCATTCTGCCATGAACAAGCTTGTGGAGGCCATTTCAGTGCTAAGAAAACAGTGACTAAAGTTTTACAATGTGGTTTCTATTGGCCAACTATATTTCGAGACGCTTATACTTTTTGTTCTTCATGTGATAGGTGTCAACGAATGGGGAGCATTACACGAAGGAACATGATGCCACTAAATCCAATTTTAGTGGTTGAGATTTTTGACGTATGGGGTATCGACTTCATGGGACCCTTTCCCCCTTCTTTTGGCCATCAATACATCTTGGTAGCTGTTGATTACGTATCGAAATGGGTAGAAGCGATTCCATGCAGAACTAATGATCACAAAGTGGTGATAGGGTTTTTGAAAAGTAACATTGTTTCACGCTTTGGATTCCCTCGAGCGATAATCAGTGATGGTGGTGCCCACTTTTGCAATAAAGCATTCAAAGCTCTTTTGACAAAGTATTCAATCACTCATAAAGTGGCGACCCCGTATCATCCGCAAATCAGTGGCCAAGTGGAGATCTCCAATCGAGAACTAAAGCACATATTAGAAAAGACGGTGAGGCCGGACAGAAAAGATTGGTCATTAAGACTTGATGACGCATTATGGGCATATAGAACGGCTTTCAAGACCCCGATTGGGATGTCACCCTATAGGCTAGTGTATGGAAAAGCTTGCCACCTACCTGTGGAACTCGAGCATCGTGCATATTGGGCTATCAAGAAATTCAATTTTGACATGCATCAAGCCAGCTCAGAAAGAAGATTACAATTGGCAGAACTTGAAGAAATTCGTAATGACGCGTATGAAAATGCCAAAATTTACAAGCAACGAATGAAAGTCTTCCATGATAAGCATATTATGAGAAAATCTTTCACTCCAGGTCAGAAAGTACTTTTATTCAACTCTCGCTTGCACCTATTCCCAGGTAAGTTACGCTCTCGTTGGTCTGGTCCATTTATTGTTCATACTATTTTTCCACATGGGGCAATTGAAATTAAAGACCCAAAAAACGGTGTCACATTTAAAGTTAATGGTCAAAGATTAAAGCCATATCTAGAGTACCAACCACATGGAGAAGACACCGAAATAAATTTGAGTGACCCACCAGATTTGAATTGATTTTTTCTTTTCGGTGGTTTGATTTTTCTTTCTTTATTTATTTTTATTCTTTTGCTAATTGAATTTATTTTTGCATAAGTGTGTTTCTTTTGTCATTAACTTTTCTTTTATCATTGTTAATAATGAGTGCCACACGAAGATCGTTCCTCCTGAACATGCTTAAACCACTTCAACGTATCAAAACTCATCTCAAATGGCAGATTCATTCTTGGAAAACACATCGCATTTGGGCTCTACAACCACCAGAGTTAGTAGCCTACGTTGAGGATTTAGACGGCCAACTCAGAAATATTGAGAGAGGTGTTTTCGACATCCAGTTAGAGCTTGAGGTAAATTCAATAAGAGGACGATTTTAATTTTCTTTGTGTGTTTCAATTTGTTTTTCTGTTTGTGTGCTTTAGTTTGTTACCCCGGTGAAGTGGCGGATAACGGTACTCCGTGACAATCAAGTCGGTTACTTCAGTTTCCCATAATAACTGATATTCTGAGGTGAAAGAATGGACAGAACCGAGATTCTAGCGAAGCTTCACAAGCGATTCCCTTCACTCCCTCAGAATGCCCTCCTTACGATCTACAAAACTCGGTCCGAACGCATGCGACTGCTCATGAGGAATAACATATCTGCTGACATCCGTTGGTTAATTGAAGCAAAAGTACGATTGGCAGGTGAGTTACCTCCAAAATTTATTGCATACATGCCTGGTTGTGGGAAAGGAAACTATGCAAGAAAACATCGAGCTCGAAGAATTTCTGTTGCTTGTCATAAGTGTGCCAGAATGAATTGCAATAAAAATCGATGTTCTTTAGGAATGGTATCTGATAACAGGGAAGATAAAATTCAATTCATTAGGGATGGCTTGAATAAGGAGTCATTGGATGATATCCTTTTGTCTCTTGAAACGCATCCCAGTGGATATGTGCAAGGAGCGATTCTCCAGTTATGGCCATTATTCCAGAAAGAACATGCACGATATAGTCTCGGGAATCTGACTATAAAAGACCTTGTTTGCCAGTTTATAAGAAAATTGGATGGGAAGCCTATCCTCGACCCATAGAGGGCGTTCAAGCCGTTTCTGGACGTAAAACCAGAGGAAGATGTGAGCCACAGTCGCAACTACCTGTCAATATCCTTTTACTTTACTGTTATTTTATTTTATTTCACTGTTGCTTTATCAGTGCATTATTGTCTTTAATAATTTTCTTACTGTTTGTTTTTACTGTTTGCTTTTTGACTATCGAGTCATGTGCTTTACGCGTTTTTGACATTGACCCGCCACCTCATACACAGTTGTGATCCATTGTCACCAAGAATCTTAAATATGACTTTTTGTTAAGCACTCACAAATTGTTTTTGAGAACTATCCCAATGGCAGCTACTCCCAATAGACAATTCAAGAACATTTGTGTGCTTTCTGGATTTACCTATGGCAAACATAAAGAGTTCGTTGATGTAGCCATAGATCTTGGTCGAAACATAGCAGAGAGAAAATTACACTTAGTGTATGAAGGAGGTAACCGAGGGTTATCAAAATTGGTCTCAGAAGCTGCTCTTGTCAGAGGAAGCCAAGTGTTAGGCATCATCCCTAAAGTCCTAAAACCTTTGGGCAGTGTGTCTGACTCCACGACTGGAGAAGAATTAGTCGTCTCAGGTATGCACGAACGGATAACTGAAATGCTTGATCATGCTGATGCTTTTATTTTCCTGCCAGGAGATCTTGCAACACTAGAGGCACTTATCACACTAGCATCTTGGGCCCAACTGCACATTCACCAGAAACCCATCGGTTTGTTAAATGTTAATAATTTTTATGATGGTTTTATCACATTTCTTAACCATGCAATAAAAAACTACTTTATTCCTTCCAGTGCGAAAAAACTTTTTATTTGTGCTCACACTGCTAATGAGCTACTTGACATGTTACAAGCTTATAAACCAGAGCCAGACCCCTGGAGCTTTGTGTTGGAGCGTTCAAATGATGATGGTAACAATAGCCGCAGTAAGAAGTACAAATTAGATTTAACTCTTCGCCTGTAAATATTTTCTTCTGTGTTGCACCAACCAGGTGATGTCTTCTAAACTCTACTTCTTTTCTTTAAAACATTGAGGACAATGTTTCGTTGTGGTTGGGGGGAGGGAATAATGGACAATTGTGGAATCTTACTAATTTTTTGTTGTAGAAACTAACTGTTGCTAACTTTTTGTGTTGAAGATGGCTGAATATAGAGTGTAGTGACTCTAGAAACGCATCTTCATCGTTTGAAAAAAATAAATTTAAAAAAAAAATTCATATATTTTCTTTTTTTTTGTTATGTTTTGATGTTCATTTTTCTTTTTCTTTTTAATTTCTCCTTTATAAATATACATTTTCCAACAAAAAATTTTTGAGTCAAAGATGGCTGAATATAGAGTGTAGTGCCTCTAGAAACGCATCTTCTTAAAAAAAATTCATTTTCTATCATTTTCTAATTAATTTTTCTGCATCATTTTCACATTTCTGCATGCATATTTTCTTTTTACGTTTAGAATAAATTGGGGGGTAGGGTGTTGTTTAAAAAAAAAAATTTTTTTTTGATTTGTTTTAACATTGGATAACATGATGATTTCAAATTTTAGTATTTGTATTATCTTTAGTCTGAAGTGATGTTACACTATGTTTGCTACTCTACCTGTTGATGTCGGAGACAAAAATGAGTTGCTTGAAGGAATGAACATGTCATAATAAATACCAAGTGAGTTTTTGAGCCTATTATTTTTCTTGGAGAGTAACCCTTTTGCCCATTCTTTATATAGCTTAGCAGTTTATTATTATACACGATCTCTAGATTGCTTTTGAGTTAACCCCAAAAAAAAATTAAAAAAAAATGAAAGAAAAAAAAAGAGTGTGTTGTTACATTTGGAAGCCCATTTAATTAGTAGATATAGAAGATTATTTAGAGTCCTAAAAGATGATGGAAAGGCCATCTTTGATCCGTTTGAGCCTTTAAAAAAAAAAAACTTTCCTTTCTCAACTTATTATCTTGACCCACTCCGATTTGGAGTATTACCCAATATCTTACAAGATCCATCACCTTTTTATGTTTGAGAAAACTGTAAATAAATATTTTGTATATTAAAGTTATGCCTAGTTAAAAAAAAAAAAGAGAAACAAAAATTGTTGCTTCAAAAAATAATAATAATAGGTGAAATCCACCTTGCAACTTTCAAAAAAAAAAACTTCTATGCATTTTTCTCAAACATACATTTTGTCTTCCTTATTTCCCTTCTTTGTTAGCTATGTCCCTAGCCTACGTTACGTCCTAATAAAAGTCCTTCTTGATTTTAGGGAACTGTAATCTGCAGTAGAAGCTAGTTATATGGGCTAAAAAGATGTAGTGATGCATAAAAAATAATAATAATAATAAATAAAATGGGTTGACTAGCATTTTTATTTGACTGGAGATCGTATTATTTCTAAGTTAAGGGCATATTTCTTTTTGGTGAGAGCATGTGAGACCACTTCTTATTATTTTCTCTCAATTACCATTCATTGGAGTGACTATTTTTATTTGGGTTTAATTTCTTTGTGAGAGTGTCACTACTTCCAGTGAGATTTTGGGGTTTAACATGTCATTCTTAAAGGTAGCTACAACAAAGTCTACTGGGCTGATTCATGTGGATGGTTGATGTGGGTGTGATGTTTCTTTAAACTTGAGATAATGCTTATACTTTTATTTGATTGTTATCATTAATCTGATTGAATAAAAAGAGGTTTAAAAAAAATCATTTTTTTTGAATTTTTGTTTTCGCTTTATTTGCTAGGGACTAGCAATAAGCTGGTTGGGGGGTGTGTTGAGTGTTAGAAAGTGCATATTTATAAAGGAGAAATCGTTATTTTATATATCAAGTATTGCTAACAACCGTTACTTTTATGTGTTTAAATTTCTTGTACTTTAATTATGTGTGTTTTATTTTAATTAAGTATTTGATGTATTTTAGGGGCATCATAGTCATTTCACAATAAACGAGAGATCAAATGGCAAAACGGACATCATTTTTGAACTCAGGACAGTCGAAAACCTTAGGAGGAGTATAAAAGGAAAAATGATACTGTTCACACGTACGGTACTGTTCACATGTATGGTACTATTCACATATACGGGTACTGTTGGCGTTACTGTGCAAATAGTGGCGGTTGACTGTACTGTGCAAATAGTGGCGGATGACGTGGCGAAATCCTGAGCGTCCAAACTGTTTTTAATCCGATGGCCATGATTTACTCAATGTAACTATAAAAAGGGGGCCTCCCCCCCTAATTTGACACCTCTGAATCCAATTTTAGGGTTCATTTTCTGTAATTCTCTCTCTACCTTGTATTTTCTTCGTATTTTAATAAATTTCTATTTTGCCCCTAGTTCAACTATGAGTGGCTAATTTTCTTTCAAGCTTGGGTTGAAGGTGAAGTCTCAACATGTGTCATGGGCTTGATTTGGTAAATTTATTTTCTCTTCCCCTCTAGTTTTTGTGGATGTTTTGACTTCTCGTCGACAAATAATACTAATCTTGTCTAGTACTGCCCTGGTTTCATCGGCACCCTAGTATAAGATTATTATTATTTGGCACGATAAGCCCTTAGCACCATATTTATTAGAGCGTGGTTCATGAGGTGTGGATTTCCCTCTCATGATTTAATTGGTATTAATATGGAATATTTAGCCCATGATGCATGTTGATACGGATCCAGATACCCAAGTACGTCATCTCAATAGATTTATCTTCAATTTATTATTGCCATTTAAATTCCAATTTTAGAATTTATTCTCGTCATTTTAATTTAAGTTTTAGGATAATCAAAATCATTTTCATCAATCCAACCACCCATTTACAGAATTAATTCTATAAATAATTAAAATCCACCTCCTCGTGGGATCGACACTCGCACCATTAAGCTATACTACAATAGATTCGTGCGCTTGCGAGTTCAATAAAATTTGCACAACAAGTTTTTTACCCATTTAATGGCATAAGTTAGAAAAGAGCTACAAAAGGGCCGATCCTAGTGGAACATATTAGAGTAATACTTAGGCTTGGATTGAGTTTTCTGGATTAAGTTTAACTTGAGTCCAAAAAAGGTCATGCTTAATCTAAGATTAATGATGAACTAGATATATGGATTCACCTTGTAGGGTAAAAAGAACCTAAATGTGTAATGTTATATCTTATGTTGACATAATAACTAGTCACTGTTAGGTTGCATTAAGATATAAGACATCAAATATGCTATTGGTAGGGATAAAACTGGATTTTGCCTAGTGCTGTAGTAGATGCTGCAACAATTGAACTTGACATGAATAAAATAGTTAATATCATCAAGAGAGTTTAATCACTCAACTACCCCATTCTTATTGCTTTAACTTTTGTATTTAAAACTCCATTCATTGCAATTTTTATTTATTGAGATTTTTTTTGCTAAGTTGTTGGATAGTCTTCATTGCATTGACTTAACTTAGAACATAGGTTGCACTGTTGAAATTGTCGTAGCAAGTATGATGGCATCAATCCATGTGGAGACGATCTTGAATACTCATCATTTTATTACTTGTTGTGTACACTTGCACCTTAAAACAATAGCAATTGAAGTAAAATTTGCAACATAAGACTATAGAGGATTATGTACCTTATATCTCAAGTTGTGTCTATAATGTTGGCATCTTTTAGTGCATTATAGCACAATTTAAAATATAATCGAAACCTGAAATTCTTTGACTTGTTATTTACGCATTTTCAATGTTACTTTGTGTAGCATCAACCTCAATTAAGTGCCACCTATTGTAAAGAAAACAAAAGAGCATCGCCACACCGACACGGTAGAATCCTATTAAGGATGAACTTGCTACAGATGACTATCACAAATCTGTACACAATTATGATGACACACTTGATTACTTTCTAATTTAGGAGGTCATTTTTTTTCCTTATATACAATTTATTTTATCACTCTCTCATTATTTAACAGATGAACAAGATCGATCGTTCAATTTCTAAAATGATGTTGAATTTTGAGGTAGAGCGCAAAGAACAATAGTAGTTTATAGAAGCGGTCATTCAAATGTTGATGGTTTTGTATAATAATGGTTCATCTAAATGTTTATATGGTAATTCTTCAGTTGGACGTTCATATATAATAGTTCCATTCTTTTAGTTTTAATCCGATATTAGTTTAATATGTTCATCTTGGTGAATTGATAAGCCCTAAACAACCATGAAGTGTACACTGATGTTGGCAATCATAATGATCACACCCATAGATTGTTGTATAGTTTCTATGGGGATGTAAGTAGTGACAGCATGTAGATCCTTAAGGAGCATCTCCTGGTTTAAATAAGTTTAGATGTCTATACTAACCGTCACTTGTCTTTAACAATCCTTACTTAATTCCTTCTTTCATGAGAGTAAGGAATGTTAGACCTCCACCCACACTCAAAATAACAAATCGTGAGATTGATGAAGAATGAGTGCGGATATAAATTCGCTTAAGGGCCTGAAGATCCAAGCCTATTTGAGGAGTTCAATCAATCTTTTACTGGTAGAATCACAGTGGATCGACCATCTGACTTCGAAATACTTTTGGGTCATGCTTCAATGTGGTGCCTTGGTGATAAGGTAAGTGTTGTTAAGTGTTATTTCTTGAAGTATTGTTCATCTTTTGTACTATCCTTTGTTCTACATTGACATTTTGCTATTCTTCCATAGAATATTCACAAGTAGCTTCGCTTGATTAATGAAAAGCAATGGTAATATCCAAATGTCTTATCTCAACGTGTCACACATATGAACATGTTTTTTTGGTAATGAGCTTAGGAAACCTAATAATCATTGATTTAATTTCTTATCTCCTAATACCTTGAGGTCTTATTAATTTCTCAATTGTCATGTAATATATATACTAAGTATTTTTTCAGCAACTATAGAACACCAGTGACTATGATGTTTATTCATTAGAATATATTGACAACTTAAATAGTTATATTGTTGGGTGTTGTGCAAATTTCATTGTACTTGCAAGTGCACAAATCTATTGTAGTATCAATTTATGGTGACGAGTGTTGATCTCACGAGAAGATAGATTTAATTATATGTGGGGTTGATTTTCTAAGTGTGTATGTGAATTGGATGAAGATGATTTTTGTAACACCCCACACCCGGCTTTTGACCCATTTTTGCCACCCATATATAAGAGAAAGAGAGAGGGAAAGAAAGAGAGAGCTAAGAACCGAGAGAGAGAGAACCCAACCCGTTTGACCCGAACCCGACCCGGACCCGCGGAATTGACCCGGCTGGTTCTCTCATTTCCGGCCACCGTTCCGGTCGTGGTTGGTACCGTTTCGAAGCTTGAGAGATGAGCAATGTATCCATGCTGTCCTTGCTGCCGGAAATCGATCGGAAAGCCGCCGATCGAAGCTTGGAAGCTCCGCGGAATCGCCGGCTCGATTCGCCGTGATTTCGCCGGTTTCCGGTGAAGCCATCATTCGGGTTTTGTTCCTTACCCTTCCCTCTGTCATTTCCGACCAGCCATGGATGTCGGGGACGTCGTTTTGCCGTTGATCGGCCGTTGATGGATTCACGACTTTGGGAGCTCGATTTGCCGCCGTCGCCGCGCGTGGGAGGTCACCACCGCCACCATTGGACTCAGCGTGGCTGGCACTTTCAGTTCTGAGTTTTCCCGTCGCCGTCGGAGGAATTCCGGTGACCGTTGACCGGCAAGGGCATTTCGGTAATTTCACTGTCTAAGGGCAATTTTGTAATTTCTGATTTTGTGGGTATTTTAGTAATTGTTGGCATTGAGGATAAGTTGGTAATTTATGATTTTGAGGTTAATTTGGTAATATTGAGATGAGGGTATTTTGGTAATATTGATTCAAGGGCATTTTGGTAATTTTGATATTTGAGGGTAATTTCGTAATTTCAAGAATTATGAGTATTTTGATGATTTATGATTTAAATTGAGATTATGTGAGGTTAAGTATGGAATGTTATTATGTTGAGGAATTTGAGAATATTGGAGTTTATACTTATGGTTTCATTTTATGCTTATGAGAGTATTATTTATTTATTTGTAGGCCGATGATATCGATTTGTGTATTTGTTACTCGAGGATACGAGGAGGTAAGTAAACTGGATTTCCAAACGAATCACAATAAACAATATATATGTTTGACATGTTTGAAAAGTCTATTTTGAGATATGTACGAATATTGATTTCTCTGTTATGCCCATGTGTTTATGTGATGTTTTGATATGAGATGTTGATATATATGTGTTTATTGACATGGGCATACATATGAATATTTCATTGGCATGAGCACGAAAATGCATTATGTTTTCCATGTTTTCTAGAAAATGAGAAAGTTGATTTGAGCAAATGAGATTTGAAAAGAAAGAAAGATTATTTTACAGTTTTAGCTTGGATGCTTGAATTCGTTACTGGCTTAGTGGAGGACTCTCCAGATGTTTATATAGTTATGAGATAAGTGGGCGAGGGACGCATTGCGAGAAGCCCAAAGAGTATGAAAGAGAAAGTTATGAAAGTTAAGGGAGTGTCCTACTAAGCAGTAATCGAATGAAGGTAGCTCAAGTAAGAGATTTGAAAGAGAAAGTGAAAGTTTGAGAAAGACAGAATGAGATTTCGATGATTCGTTTTACGATGTTTTCGAATACCATGGCACGTCATTCATTTAATATGTATATGTATGTATGTATTTTGATATATACAAAACTGGTTTACTTACTGAGTTTTATACTCATTATAGTTTATTGTGATTCAGTTTTTGTAAGCAGGATTCGTGTTGAGCGTTGATAAGGACTTGAATGGTGAAAATAGATGGTTTGGCATGAATTTTAAATTCTTCCGCTGCTTTGTATTTATTTTTCAAGGATATGATTTTTATGGATTGTAAAATGATTATTTATTATTATTTTATGAGATTTAAGCTTCTAGCAGTAAGATTCGCCCTGGGAGTGCGGGGCGGGTCGTTACAATTTTTGAGCAATACTATGATTTAAAATAAAATTGGCGGGAATAAATTAAGGATGAAAATATTTCAAATAAAACACTTGAGTCTATGGATTCACACTCAACACTTTACCACGAGCTTAATATTTCTTTTTAGTTCATTAATTTATGGGTGGTATTTCCACTCCTCATAAGCCTTGATTTAATAAATATGGTATCAAGCACTCAATGTGCTAGAAAGTAATGATCATTACAAGAACAATGTCATTCAGCCACAAAACATATTGTGGCAAAACACTCAAATTTTGTGGCTTATTATCTTTTGCCACAAAAAAATTTGTCCCCATTTCGTTGCCTTATAGCTGTGGCATTTGATATTTAGCCATGAAATAGAGATTTCATGGCTCATGGATATTAGAAACGGTAAATTTTAAATTTTTGTGGTAAAAAATCATCTCGAAAGTCACATACCTCATTATTTAATATAAGATATGTCACTGTTTTCGTGGCAAACATTAGTTTGTGGCCAAAAGTAAAACATTTAGCCATGAAACTTGTTGTGACTAAATGTGACAGCCTTTGGCCATGAAATTATTTTGTCAATAATTACTCCATGTGGCAACACCAATAATTGTGGCTAAATAAAATGTTTGTGGTTGAATGTAAAACAATTAGACACGAAGTGTTTGTGGTGATTTTGCAATCTTTGGCCACGAAGTGGTTTTGTCACCAATTACTCTATTTGGCAACACTAATCATTGTGATAAATAATGAGTTTGTGGTTAAACGTGTGTTCAGTAGCCACGATCTGTTTGCAACAAATTTAACAATACTTTGTTATGAAATTTATTTCTGACTAATTAGCTTTGTTGGGTTTATATTTGCCACGAAAATGCAATGTTTTTAGCCACAAAAATATGCATTATTTACTATTTAATTATTAAGCTAATTTAATATTAATATTTAACATAAAATTTTAATAATATATTATTTTACTTGCCACATCTTTTATATCAAATTCTTTTTGTAATTGAGAATCTATAAACCTATTAAAATTAGAAATTAAACATTCTATTATACATATTAAAATCAAAGCCCAATATTCATTGCACATAAACCAGAATATATATAAGTCTAATAGACATAATAGATAAGTCTAATAGAAATAATAGAAAAGGCCATCACCAACAACTTCTTTTTCAATTGACCAACAAAAAATAATATAAGCCCAATACCCAAATTAATTAAGTTTCGAAGACAAACATACTAACTAGTATTAAGTCCAATGAATGCAAGAGTGCAATAGAAAATCATGGTCCAAAGGGATGAACCGATGTCAACCTTGAAGCATTAGGATGACCAACTATATAAGAGCTCATAAGAGTCTCAAATTGTCTAAGCCTACTAGACAAATCATCTATGGTAGTCTTAGTTTATTGAAGCTCACTCTTTGTTTCTTGAAGTTCTGTCTTTGTAGACTAACTCATTTCGCAATGCTGAATCATTTTCATTAGATGTTGAAGCTTGTTTATCACGTGGTAGCTTAAGCACTTTAAGTCCGAAAATATAACTAGATTTCTTATGACAGATTACTTGAGATAGTTGTTCATCACATCCTTCATTAATAACTTGCTTTTGAAGTTGGATCATTTTCTTCTTTAAATAAAAATAATAAAAAACATAAATAATTTAAATAATGTAAAAAATTGACTTTAAAAATAAATAAAGAGCTTACATATCTTGATTCTTCCTCAGAATTCACCCATTCTTTACTGGCGTTATAGTGAGCAGAAAGAAATAAATCAGGGAAGCTTTGCTCTTTACCGCTTTCATTATGTTGTTAAAAAATACATACTGTATCATATTTTTTAAACATATATACTGCTTTATAAAAATATTTATAGTGGAAGATTATTACCTTAGAGTTCTCCTCATAATAAACAATAAATGATTTAGATCCCCCTGACGATTATATGGGAGTTTTTGTCTATTTTCAACATTTTTCTTACATCTAGTCTAAAAAAATAAAATAAAAGCTGAAAAGTAAGAAACAACTCATGGAAGAGAACAAGACAGTAAATTGAAAGAATCCAGAAACTAGCTAAACATTCAAGGTTTATGTACTGTATCTTTAGCCTTACAATTTATACTTTCTGCATCTTTTAGCCAAATAAGTAAATTAAATGGTAACAACATACTATTGTAAAGATAATTCATATGGCCAACAATTTTTAAGCAGATTCATGTATGCTAGTTGCAAAAATCAAATTCAATCTCTTTTGATTCTAATAACTTGATAATTTCCAAAATTAAAAAAATAAAAAAACAATTGCTACAAGTTTGCTGCCACCATATGCACAACATTTTTTTTATTAATTAAAGAAATCATGCATGCATTCTTTCTAATTCTATTTTATTAATAAAAGAAATAATACATACATTCTTTGTAATTAAAAAATTGCAATATTACAATAGAATTCAACAACCACAAATACAGTTAGGCTTACTGTTACCTATTGAAAGAAAATATAGCTCAAAGATAAAGAGAGAACCATAAAACTAAACATTACAGTCAAACCTAACCCAAAATCACAATTCAAACCTAAGAAGTAGCCTAGTATATAAATAACACATTGATATCCATCTTATCAAAATCTCAACTACCATACTCAACACAAGCTATATCTCATGCAAGCTGTACTTATTTTGTTCTCACCATCTACAAAAATAGACTTTTCAAATGACATTTCTCAAGAAACAATATATGATAAATATATATTAACATTTGTACCTGATATTCTTCTTTGCACCAAATATCACATAAGTACTCCCAAACATCAAGAGAAATATTCATTGGGGGATGTTTACGTCCTTCCTCATCCAATCTAAGCTCATCATATTTCAGTTTTATCTTGTAACGATGACTACGATAACAATCAGCCATGATATCATTGACACAAAGCATCACATGCTCTTGCTCCAAGTCCAAGTGAATTCTATTATGAATCAATGAAGTAAAAATAATAAATCTTGTAAATAACAAAAGAAGCAAATCACTAAGTTAAAGATGATAAATAAAAAAGCTAAATTTACCAAAAGTAATTTAAACACCCCATTATGTCATCCCAAGGGATATGCTTCCACGACTTAACCTTAAGTGGAGCATGGGTGCAAATAATGACACCACACTTGCTAGATAGTTTGGAAGCAAGTGGCTCTATGGCTTTTTTATGCTGAGTTGAGACTGTCAAAGCCACTCAACTTGAGACTCGAACAATGTAATCTAGACTGACACCTCATGTAGGACCATGATCCTTTTTCTTAAGTGCATTTGAGTCTGTATACATTTAAGGAAAAAAAATTAGAGTACAAACAAAAGATAAAAAAATGAATTGATTTGTTACTTGTGCTACTACAACAATCTGAAATAGTACTTGCAGCCGCAACACCAATAGGACTCTTATTTAAAGATGAAGGTAATGATCACAATCGTTTGTTTCTCTCTAGAGCCATCTAAAATAGAGATATAATATTATTGGTTAAATATTACTTTAAGTATAATAAAACAATCAACTACATACTTGTAAAATATATTATTAGGAAACTAATTATTAAAATTATTACATTTCTTATTCAACATCATTATCATCTTCTAATTTGAATGAACTCTCATAATCATTCATATTACTTGTATCATCCTCATCTTCGGTATCAAAAATGAAATTGTCTACATCATTCGCTCTATTACTTGGCATTTGTAGAACTTCTATATTAGATTCATTTGGAGCAGCATCATTTCTACTAAATAAATTTACATCCAGATGATCATGTTGGACCTTCAAAACCTTATTTCTGATTTAGTCACTTTGTTGATACTCTTCCTGTTCCTGTGTTTCTTCAACTACTTCATCTTTTTCTTGAATATCCCATACACCTCTATGTTGTACTTTTTCCACTACCTTCCACCCTTTACCAAGTTTAAGATCATCAATATATATTACTTAAGGCTTGAGATGCTAGAACAAAAGGATATTCGATGCCATGTTCGAGTCACATTAATATATGTAAGATGGTAATCTTGCCTTACTCTTTTCCTTTTATGGTTAGTATCAAATCATTTACATCTAAATAAAACAACCTAATTATTATACATATATTGCATTTCAATGACTTCTGTTAAAATCCATAGAAATCAATTTCCTTATCATCATGTTCACCAAGAACAACTATTCCACTATTTTGAGTTGCAAGTCTAGAATCTCGCTCCTCCACAAGGTATCGAACCCCATTAACATTACATTCAAAGTAAGAAAAAACTCTAACATCTGGCTCATATGCTAATGATTACAACTGGTCACTAACTACAACAATCCCTTGGTTTCGCAACTGCTTTATCTACACACATATGTATATAATAACTATTAGTAATTTCAAATAATTAACATATTTTATTTGGAGTTTCATGTACAACAGTACTTACATGTGAACAGGGGCGAAACTCAAGCCAAATCTTTAGGGGGGCCAATCTATACATTTTGAAACTCTTAAAGGATAAAATTAAATAACAAATAAAATTATTAAAAAAATATTTAAGATAATTATTTAATGTAAATAATTAATTAAAAGATTGTATTTTAATATAAAAAGAAAAACAATTACAAACCAAAAGTCCCCTCCCATACAAAATCGCTATCAAAATCAAGATCCCCAACATCAAAAACGAACTCGACGTTCTTTTATATCTCGAAACTCATTGATTATTGATTCAATACTTATTTTTTCAGCAATTTCCCTTTCAATGTACATAATCAAAGAGTCTGTAAGAAATTCATCCTCCATTTTGTTGCGAAGTCTTGTCTTGACTATACGCATAGCTGAAAATGACCGTTCTGAAGTTGCAGTTGACACTGGAAGAGTTAGCACAAGAACAATTATTCTATAGATAAGAGGAAATGTTTTTGCTTTCCTTGTACTGGCCAACCATTGACTCAAGTCACAAATGGTTGATAAATTTTTGAACTCTGCATGTTGGACTACACCATACTCATAATGCTCAAGCTGATTTTTCAGATTTATTTTCTCAGCATCTGTAAAGTCTGCTGGATAAAACCTTTCAACCAACTGACAGATATCACCAATTCTAAAAGACTTTCTACATTCACGGGGATCAAGTGCTGAACTAAGAATAAGCAAATCTACTGCATGTTCATTAAATCGACTATTCAGTTCTTGTAATTGGCAATCTATAGCAGCATAAAAAATATTTACCCTATAATGGTCAGCAACAGTAAAAGTATCTTCTTGATGACGGGCTCGACCTTGTCTTGCAACATAAGGAGCATCCATTTCTGGGACATCTATATTTCTTGTTTCACAAAATACTTTCACTTGATCAAGTAAAGTATTCCACCCATTATCTCTCAATTTCTGAATAAGTACTTTAGTTGATGAAACCAGATGCATGGCATGTAAAATATCTTGAGACTTAGATTGCAAAGCTTGGCAAAGTATATCAGTAATTGTCATAATTTCTTTCATCATATGCAAGATAAAAACAAACTCAAAAGTTGTCATTACCTCATATGCAGCATCAGCATCTCCCCGTTGAAAAGCAGTTGTCCCGTCTTCAATGATATTAAGTAAAACTGAACAAGTAGCACTGAACATTTTTATTAAGTTAGAGACTGATCTAAAGTGAGAACTCCAACGAGTATCTCCAGGCCTTGGTAAAGTACCAATTTGATTAAGCCCTCTTCCACTCTCAAGCTCATCAATGGAGATCATATACTCAATATCAGCAGCCTGAGCACGCTTGAGTTCATCATGACGCTTGCAAGAAGCCCCAACAATATTCGCAATAGAAGTCAATTTAGTAAAGAAATGATGAACAATAACAACCTCATGAGATACTGCAACTAAAGCCAACTGTAGTCGATGAGCTAAACAATGAATGTAATAAGCATAAGGACAATCTTTTAAAATCAAAGCTTGTAAGCCTTTCCATTCACCTCGCATGTTGCTTGCACCATCGTATCCTTGCCCACGAATATTTTGAATATTCAAATTGTGATGAGACAATACAGAGTATATTCCATCTTTCAAGGTTGCTGCAGAAGTGTTTGAGACATGAACAAGACCAAAAAAACGTTCTTGAACAAAACCATTATTGTCAACAAATCTTAAAATTATTGCCATCTGTTCTTTTTTTGACTCATCACGTGATTCATCCACAATTAAGCAAAACTTGGCATCTCCTATTTCTTCACGAATTGTCTTTTTCACTCTCATTGAAAAGACATGTAAAATTTCCTTTTGGATATTCGATGATGTATATGAGGCAAACTTTGGTGCTTTATCTAGTATCACTTCTGCTACCTTTTCATTGTTCGAACCAAATGCTTTGAGTAATTGAATAAAATTTCCACGGTTTAATGACTTTTCACTTTCATCATGACCTCTAAAAGCAAAACCTTGAAAAGCAAGATATCTAATCGCTTCAATTGTAGTTTTTAATCGCAGTCTATTATTTGCAATTTCTTGGGAAGAGTATTGATTAAGTATCTGCACTAGATGTTGAGATTGTCTCATCAAATCCTCACATGATCTTTCAGCTTTTTTATGAGTTGAGTTAGGATCCTTTCCCACATGATTAAGGAATGCACAATTTTTTCCATCTCTAACCTTCTTCCAAGAATTAAATCCTTCAATAGTGAACCTAATATGCCTAGGCTGTGCAAATGGTGCATTAAATAGATAACATGGTAGACAAAAGGCTGCATCTTTTGTAGGTGAATACTCTAACCAAGAAGGAAAAGAATCAAACCATTGAGATTGAAATCGACGAGGATGCTTTTCTGATCCAGATTTTGGATACCCTGGAAGTCTTGGTTGGTATGGACCTGACATAATATATGCTCTTCGAATTTCATCTCGTTGATTGACATCATAATCCCAAATCTGGCGGCGCAATCCTGGATCACGCTCCAAAAGTTGAGTATCAACTTTACTTGTCTCAATTCTTGGAGATTTTGAAAGTTGGTTTTCAGAATTTGGAGAATTGACATGTGAAATTGGTGCATTTTCAGAAACCGATGGATTAGAACTTTCTTCTAATGTCTTCCTTTTGAAATATTGATCAATTTTAGATGACTTTCCCATCAATATCCTCCCTACCTCTGGAATTTAATCAATAAAGAAATTGTGAGATGCAAGTTAATAAGTTAATAATCAAGAGAAAGAGAAGCGTATCATTGATGCAACAGAGCAGGGGCGAAATTCCAAGAAACTAGACAAGCTTGATTTTAATTCAATAGAAAAAAATCTCCAATTATTGAAAGTAGTACATAAAATACAAATTAAAAGATGTTAGATAATGATTAATAATAAATTTTAAAAGAAGGTGTTGAAGTTGAACTCACCTAAATTCCAAGTGAAGTGAGATTTGTGCTGAGTTTTTGCTGCAACGATTTGCTCTTGCCGCAACAGTTGACTAACCAATTGATGATCAAATTGATTAATCGTAAAAAGAACGCTAATATCCCACTTTCCCAACAACTCCCAGTCTCCCACAAGGCTGAAGAGTGAAGAAGACTCCTATCCTCTCTGGCTCACTGACTAGCTAGCTAGCTTGCTCTGTCCGGCCGATCATTCTGCTGTCATCTTGCACCACTTGAATCGGCGAACAACCGAACCCTTGGCTGATTAAGATCTCTTGCTACTGGGACTATTTACCCAAGACTAAATTAATTGTCCTTCTAACCTATTGGTCTCGATTGCGTATTGGGGTTTTCTTTTAAGTTATAATGCTTGTATAAAATATTTCTAGGGGGGGCCAATATTATATATTTATTTAATATATATTTTTTTTATTTAAAATTTCAAAAAAAAAATTATGAGTGGGGGGGCCATGGCCCCCCATAGTCCTTAGCACCATTCGCCCCTGCATGTGAAGCAAGCCATTTTGGAAAACGTTGTTGTCTTCCATTTAAAGTTGTAATACATTTCGCTTGTGACAAAACCATATATTCACTAAGAAAAACAATAATTATGAAAGACAACTTATTCTACTACAATAATATAAATGTAAATAAGTTTTAAATTCTCTTACTCTAAGCATAGTTACACTTCCTCACAATTATTGAAGATATGCTAATGAGCAATATCAATCTCTTGGTGTGATGATTCTTTCAATACAACTTTGCCAAAAGATCGAGCATTTTGAGAGAAAATGGATATCCCCTCTACTCGCTCTACGCCATTATCATTTCTCTCATTTCGATTAAACTTTGTTTCAATCTGTTAAAGATACATTGAAAAAAAAGTCAAAGACTCATTGACAACATATGCTTCTGTAATTGAACCTTTAGGACAATCCTTGTTGTTTACATAAGTTTTATATTCTCCTAAATTTCTATTAAATAAAGATTATTACAGTTAAATGTCATATTCCAAAAAAGATTTTAATAAAATAAAGTATTTAATTAGTGTAAAATGTTAACTTTCAATTAGATACATCCATCTAAATGAGATAGGGCCACCATACTTTGCCTTTCAAGATAAATGGACATCCAAATGCACAATTACATCAAAGAACGCAACAAGAAATATACGTTCAAGCTTGTTAAGTATTATGATAATTCCTTTTTCAAGAACATCCAAATCAGGTACAGTAACTGTCTTTGTACACAATTGCCAAAAAAATTTGCAAAATGCTATAACTGTTGTGCAAACTTCTTTTAGTAAATAAAGTCATATTCCTATTGGAAGCAGTCGTTCCAATAATACATGACAATCATGACTCTTTAAGCTCGATAACTTATCATCATTAACACTCACACACTTGGCAATATTAGATGTATATCTATATGGAAATTTAACAGACTTTAAGAATCGATAGAACTTTATCTTTTCAACTGAAGTTAAAGTATAACATGCATGAGGCTTCAAGAGTTTATTGCCTTGATGTATTAGATGCAACTCCTTTCTAATGTTTATATCTTGTAAATCTAATCTAGCTTTAACAATGTCTTTTGTTTTACCATCAATATCTATCAATGTTCCAACAAGACTTTCACATATATTCTTCTCAATATACATCACATCAAGATTATGATGAAGTTTCAAAGAAGACCAATAGTCTAGCTCGAAGAATATACTTTTCTTTGTCCAGTTTAACTCTTTTTGTTTCCTATTCCTATCTTTATTATTAAGATGCTTCCCAGGCTTATATTCAACTAGACACATCAAGCTGCTTTAAAACATCATGCCCTAAGTGTTCCTTTAGAGCAGTGTTTCCTATTCCTATCTTTATTATTAAGATGCTTCCCAGGCTTATATTCAACTAGACACATCAAGCTGCTTTAAAACATCATGCCCTAAGTGTTCCTTTAGAGCAGGATCCTTTTCTGGCTTACCATTATGTAATCTACTATTCTGCCATCTATAACTACTTGGTAAGAATCAATGATATCCTATATAACATATTTTACTATACAAGAGCTCTGAAGATGTTTGTTCATTGCAAATAGGACAAGCTTTATAACATTTTGTGCTCTACCAGATAAATTTCCATATACAGGAAAATCATTGATTGTCCACAAAACTGTTGTATGTAGTTTAAAGCTACTTTCAGTTGAAGCATCATAATTCTCCACTCCAACATTCCATAATTTCTTTAATTAATCAATTAAAGGTCTTTCCATATGTAAATATCTCTGCAATTAAGGCATATAATTTAGTTGCCTTTTACAATATACCATATCTATGTATAAATACCTTACGCATTATTCAATAAGAATAATCCAGTGAATATAATTCAAAATCATAAGTTTCATCATCCTCAGCCATCGCATGTTGGATATCTTATATCTATATGCAATCTAACAATGATAAGTTGTTATGCCAACATAAAATATAGCATTACACGCTTAGGTTCTATTTACCCTACAAGGTAAATTCTTATGTCTAGTTCATCACTAATTTTAGATTAAGCATAACCCTTTTGGGATAAGTTAAACTCAATCCATAAAACTCAATCTAAAACCAAGTATTACTCTGATATGTTCCACTAAGATAGGCCATTTTACGGCTTTATCCTAACTTGTATCATTAAATGAGTGATCAACCAAAATAATGAATAAAAATAAATACTATCAAAATAAACTGCTATAGCAAACATGCAGCAACACATATATTCAGTCAATAAACCATCAAGATTGTTTATCACTCAACCACAAATAAATTTAGTTCATGATTTGTAAAAGAAAAATAAAGAATAAAGTTTCAGCCATGAAACACATCCCCATGAATAAATAAAAAACACAAACTAGAGAAGGATAAGGAGGATTGAGCTCCCAATTGATCTCTGCAATTTTTCCTCTTGTGCAGCCTTTAATCTTTCTCTTGAATTTTATTTTTCTTTTGTTTCTTTGTGTTTTTCTTCTTGGGTGACGGTTCTTTTGTTTCCTTATGATGTGTGCTTCTTTTATAGCTAAATATTAGGGTAAACGGAAGCCTAGGGAGCACATAAGTTAGATTAGAAAACTGCATATCACAATTTTACAAGTATCCCACGCAGAATTGTTCCAGGATTGCTATAGTAATGGTTGCTACAGCAATAGCTAAAGCAACTGCATTGTTTCAGATTTATTTCAATTCTTTTGTGACCAAGTTCTTTTCCATTTTTTGCAAGCCTATTGCATCAACATTTCTTCCTTGAAATTTGAGCTTCCGAACACATACAATTATGCACACAATCCAAGCACAAATTATTCTAAGTCAAACAAAATTTATTAAAAATAAACTAAAATGAATGTTTATGCAAAATATAACAAAAATGCATTAAAAACATATTATTTACTCTCTAAGTAATATTGATTTAAGTCTAAAAGTGACATGATAACTCTCATTTCATAGAGTTATCAACAACCTAGCTCCTGGAAATAACATTTGCTTATTTTCACTTAATAAACTAAGAAGCCCATTAATTTTCACCTCTTTAATAGTAGGTGAAGATGTAATATTCCCCAAGTTAGATTCTTTTGTGTGTATTTCTGGATCATATACATCATGAAATATATCATACATCTCACCATTTCCTTCAATATTATAAATATTTTCATCCTCAGCAATATTAGTTCCTATCCTTATTACATTTGATCTACTGCTGGAACCTGATTCATAATCTTCCCTATAAAAAACCCATCTCTGATAACTAAATGAAATACTTGGCCTATACAAATAATCTTCAACTACATCTAAAGGTTGAACAAAAGCTTTTGACATTTTCGACATGGGCAACGAACTTAATTATTTTGATCCACACATTTTTTTGCAACCTTAATAAATGAGCTAACACCTGCAATACACTCTTTAGAAAGTCTATTTTTGATATGCATCCATATTTTATCCATCAGAAAGAATAAAATGAAGTGAGTATCACTTATAGAACCATGAAATTGTTCTTTTAATTAATTGTAAGTATGAAATCAACTTAGACACTTTGTCGCAACACCTGCACAAGGGAAAAAAAATAAAAGCTGTTAAAAAGATCTATATAGTCATATTAACAAAAAGAAGCCAAATGTGGACTAGAATGGTATGGGATTTAACAATCCCACTCCCATCTCAATAATGTTACATGCATTCATTTAAAAAATTAGAAAATGAAGTAGATTCATTGACAGGAAGCCTGCAATCAAATAATTTTTGCAATAATTTATTAAGTCTCTATCTTATAATATACACAAAAAATGGACCAAAAGAACGTAAAATTCAATTTTAACTTGGACACTTATCTCAACACATGTATGAGCAAACAACACAATAAAAAGAATTAAATACAAAAATATATGAGTAGATGCTTGAATTGTTTATAGCTTTGCTAGTAAAACAATAAGAAGAATGAATATAGAGTCGTACACATCATGTAGATACTTGATTATCTTGTTTATATTTTTGCAAGTTTGAATGAAGAAAAAATTATATCATTTTCACCTTTTAAACGTATCTTTCAAACTTTTGCAAAGATGGACAAAAAAGAAGGCAGAGACTTAAAAAATTTCAACAAAGATAACTTCTTTTCTCCAAGGGGGAGGGTGCATGATAGGTTCAATAATATTAAATAACAACCCAACAATGCCAAAAAAAAAAAATTATTAAGTGTTTAAACTAACATATCCAGTTTGAAAAATGAAACACAATTCAAGATTGGGTTTCCCAATTCTATCTAATTTAATTAATTTGAACAAAGACCTATTTCTTCTTCACTTCTACAATATCTTAATTGCTAAATAAAGATTAGATAAAACAAAAAGAACTCATCGCCCATAACAATGAAATCCTATGTCAATAGGATAAAAAATAGAATAACAAACATGACTCACCTTAATTATGCATGAACCATCGACCAAGTAATTATTGTTCTCTGCAATAACAAACAAAAAAGGCACAAGAACTAAGAAAAAATGTACCAAAAAAAATAAAGTAATTGAAGAATTTATAAATAAGGTAATTACCGAATTTTCAAGGACTTGGGATTTGAAATTGGAATGAGGAGCAAATATGAAATTGGCACCGAGATAGAAAGAAGGATTTGTGGTGGCATTAGATGATGAGGGAGGATTCAGAGATGGATTGAAGGGTTTATCGTGACTTGGGAGGAAAGACTACTCGGCAATTTGTGAGAAATTCTAGTGAAATTTAGGTTTCGAAAAAAATTTGTAAAGTTTTGTCACAATAAATTGCCGCTTTTATTATTTAGGCACCTATTGATAATTAAACACAGCTAGTTAGCTACTAGCATGCATGCGGCTAGCCGCTAACTCTCTAGAGTTAAAAGCCAGAAATGCATCATAGGCGGTTGGCTGCTTAGAATAGTCGGTTGACTGCTAACTCTCTGGAATCAATATTCCACAATTGTTGCGAAGCCAGTTAGCCGCTTGAAGGTTAGCAATTAGGCTCTAACTTTCTAGAGTCGATTCACAGTTATATAGCTTTTTAGGCCAACTTGTTAGTATTAATTAGTCCAACAAATTATTTAAGTAACACAATCAAAGATTATTTCTTATTCGCTTAATGCATTATATATCCTATTAGCCTAACGTATTATTAGCTTAATGCATTATATTTCCTATTAGCCTAACGTATTATTTAAGTAACACAATCTAAGGTTACCATTTATTAGAAATATATTATGAACATGTTATAAATAACTTATAAAAGTATAAAATTTATTTATATAAAAATTTTAGACAATATTCATGCCATCAAAATATTATATTATTTCCCGAAATTCTTTATAACACTACTTTTCTGATAGTAAATTTGTTGTAGTAATTAAAAAAATAACATATTTAATATTAACAAAAAGCATGAATAAATTAAAAATTATGAACCAAGTACATTTTGGCTACAAGTTTTTTTTGGCTAAAGCATTTTACAACAATGAATTTTTATTTTTATTTTTGTGACCAATATTTTGTGGTTATATGCAGCACATATAGCCATGATTTGATTTCATGGCCAATAAAACTATTTCGAAACAAAAGTCTTCATGGCCAAAAGCAATATATATAGCCACGAAGTTATTTTTGTGGCCTATGACATTTTTTTTTGTTGACAAATATTTTGTGGTGAAAACTATAATCTTTATTCAAACTTTTATGACTAATATTGTGGCTAACTGTAAGGTGCGAAATTTCTCAATGCGCGTGTAAACTTTTAGAAACAAACTTTATATTTGTGGCAAAAAAGCGATATTTAGTCACAAATGGTTTGTGGCAAATGGATAACTTTAATATTTATAATTTTACTCACAAAATTTATCTACGATACAATATTTTCATGGCAAAATGTCATTATAGGCCACAAAATTTGCTTCATGGGTAAAACAATTGTGGCAAAAGGATCATTTTCTTGTAGTAGATCTTTCGCTAAATGTGGTGTCGAGTATACGATGTGCCAAACGATAACAATCCTTTCGTTGATAACATGGCAGATTGTCCACTAAATAACTCAGATGCTCTCCCTGTCAACACTGAGTCAAGATGACCCGCAAATACTAGAGGGGTGTCTCTTTCTAATAAATATATTGTAAATTACTCATTATGCCAGATAATAATAATCTTTCACTAGAGAGTTGATATATCGTTCAAAATCTGGACAAGATACATTGTATGTCGACAACAAGTGAAAAAAAATACCATAAATCTGAGAAGAAAAGAAAATAAACTTACTAAATTAAGCCATGGATCATGTTAAGGCTTCACCTTCAACCTAAGTTAGAAATTAAGTTAGTCACTCATATTTTGAACTAGGGGTAAAATAGTATAATTTTATTAAACTATGTAGAGAATACAATATGATAATTGCAGGAAATAGAGCTCACATTTGGATTTAAAGTTGTCAAATGAAGGAAACAGTTCCTTATTTATAGATACAATGAATAAATCATAGCCATCAAATTAAAATAATTCGGACGATCAAGATTTTATTACCTGGCAATATCTGATTAGTTCGAACACATCATTAGGTTTAATAATATGCTACAACATTATTAGTCAATGCCACATCAGTATTTTTCGATCCAATAGGACACTGCTAAGTCATCGGTCAACACTACATCAGCATTTTTTGGGCCACTATGATCTTGCCACATCATCAATTAATGTCATCTCAGCAATGCCTCATCAACTAGTCAACGCCACCTCAACTGATCAATGCGATATCAACTAGGTCCCACTAAAATTGTAAAATTATAATTTCATCTTTTATGTCATTCCTAAAATTTTCAGCTGTTTTAAGCTGAAAAATACATCTGTTACTATCTTACTTTTTGTTAATCGTGAAATGATCAAAATATCCTTGAAATATATAAAATATTTAAATTATAACAAAATACACATAATCAAAGTTTAAAAGATTTCAATACATACAAGTAGAAATGTTATAGACGCTTGGAGTGCAAAATAATAATTTTACCTATTGTAAATATGCATTCTCCAACACACAGCAATGGTAGGAAGACATCATGTCGAAATGATCCACGAACGTCGATGTTGTGTGCATTGCCACACAATCCAAAGGACTTTATTTTTTTAAACAATTTTAGACATAACAAGGATGATAAATTTATGATAAATTTAATATGCAGACATTCATTCCTATGAATCTGGGTGGCAATCATTGGATACTGGCCAAAGCAAACTTTCGCACTAGGAAAGTGTGGATTTATAACTCGTTAGTGACATTTTGTGACGAAAAAAACGTACTTAAGTCAACTCAAGCCACTTGAAGTCATCTTTTCTCGATGGCTAGAAGATGTTGGATTTACGACATCCGACATGAGTTGCAAAGTGCTGACCCTTAGAAGGAAAAGGTAGTTAAAGATGAGTCACAACAAGAGTTTGGGAGTGGCGATTGTAACATTTTTTTGTTGAAGATTACAATGAATTTAATGTTTGAGCTTAGACTTTATTTTAGTAGTAGCCACAGGCAATAGTTTAGGAGGAAGACTATTGTAGATATATTTAGTGGCGATATTGGATTCTATGCCATTATAGTTATTCGAATGTTGATTTATGCATATTTTTATTCTGAATGTACTGAAGTAGATACAATTTTTTGCTATATTGATGTGTTTAGTCATAAGTAATCTTGGACCTATTTAACTAATTAATATGCAATAATAAATAAAATAAAATACTTCATTATTTATAATTGTACAACATACAAAAACTAAGGGTTCAAAATACATAATTACTTGCAATGATACAACTAGTTTGGATTTGACTAATGAGATTCTTATATCTCTTACGGTTATGGGTCAACTCGTTGCATCACCCACATTTCATAGTCCTCTAGTTTACATACTCACCGATAGAAGGTATTCTGAGCTTTGAACAACGACCAGGTAGTAGTGCTTCTACTGTTGGGTTAACCTTCATTTCTCATATTTCTGCTGGAGCTTCCCAATTTGCCATGCTGCCAACCAGCTCTGCTGGTTGTCTATATGCCATCACCAATGATTCCTTATTATAAAAACATGAACAAATGCTTATGTAATCCATTCAAACAGTTAAACAATCATCAATTGCATACACACAGATAGGCTGATCAAGTTAGAATACTCTACAGGAGCAAGTCTTATTATGTATGCATCTGATTGACACTCATTTAATAAGTCAGAGAGGACAATTTTATGTACAATGTTGATTAATACGCTCATTATTCCTAAGTTATCTTAATGCTCCCTAATAAATTTTTATATTAAAATTAATTTGTAGTATCTTAATTTTTATATTGTAAATATTTCAGAAATAACGAGAAAATTGGAACTGAAAGTGGGAAACAAAGAAAAATTGCTAGAGCCATTTGGATGCATTATTAAAGACATGTAATTAATAAAAAATTTAAAAAAAGAAAGTAAGCAAACAAGCTCATGATAGTCAGGTGACCATTTTTCCACTTGCGTATCATGCATTTCCATGTATATATGTTATAAAAACATAAAATAAATAATAATAAAATAAAAGAAGATGGCATGATCAGTTGCCTATAAAAGATAAGAATACGGAGACATATAGTGGAGGAGAAAAGAGAGGAAGTTGAGATTGAGGCTTAGAAAAAAAATTTCTATTGTGTAGTTCATTCTCTTGGAGTATATTTAAGAAGTTTGTTAAGTAAAATGAGTGTTTTATTTTTTAATATGAGTGGTTAATTTTCTAAATTGAGGTGAAAGGTGAAGCTCAAGGGTTCAAATTATTAAATTAATTACCCTCTCAAGTGAGTTTTAAAATTTATTTTATTAGTTTGTATTTTTCTATTTTTACTGGTTTATTTAATATCATGTTAATTTATAAATCTAGATCTCCTTGGATTTACATGGTATTTTGACATAATGTCGACACACTAATATAGTTGTGGTACATTAGGTACATGATCTCATATTTATCTATATTAATGGTTAGTTAAGAATTAAATGGCATAGGAATTAACTGGCAAAAAAGATACAAAGTACAAATATGAGAGAATGTTATGACCATAATTTGAAACCCAAGAGTGGATTTCAACTTTAACAATTTTTAGATTGGTTTCTTTTTCTGTAATTAATTTTTGCCTAAAAATTGACTACTAGATTTTTAAACTCCCTATGGTTTGATCTCAGACTTACCGGATTATATTATAACTAGACATTTTTATACTTGAGAGTAATAACACTTTTGAGTTTTGTCATCAACTATCCCTTCCTTAATATTACCACCAAAAACATGAAACTGATACTGAGGCACAAGACAAATGGTTATTCTTTTGGTCAAAATTCTCATCTTGATGATTATTTCGTCTGCCCACGTTGTTAGATGAGTACTCATCGATTCAACCATACTTTTTCTATCATAAAACCATTAATAGGATGCTTTTCTAAAGTGATCAATAAGTTGAAAAATAGGAAATTATCATGGTTCTCTCATAAAAGAATTCACGCTCTCCACAATGTTAGTGGTAAATATATTGTACCTCCTACCTTCGAACTCATACCTTACCTATTTACACGTACCTACATTATTTTTTAAGTAATCAACTGCACTTTAGTGGAGCATCCACAACCCTATAAGTCATTTTTTTAAATTCTTTGTGTCCATATGTCCAACCCCTCAAGTTGTTCCCTCAAGACCTTGGATTGGAATTCGAGGAGATGTGGTAAGAAATATAGGAAAGCATCCATAGTTGACCACATCAGAGGCCATAGGTAACATAACCTTGACCATTTCATCATTAAATATATCTATAGGTAGTGAACATGCATGATAGATTATGTTATTAGACTTCAAAGTTGTCTTCATCGTGATATTATATTCATTAAGATTTATCTATAAAACTTCATATAATCTTGCTAGAAATTGATCAAATATTTAATCTTTTTTAACCAAAAAAATTGTACTCTTGGCATTCATGTACTCTATACAGTTATCTGCCAACGTCTCCCACTAAATGTTGTAACACAATTAGAGCATAACTGAATTCATTATGCTTGAAAATTATTAAAAGAACAAAAGAAATACAATTACACACTACAAAATATGATAAAGTGAATATATGACACATTTATATGGATGTCACACATACTGTGATTATGTGCAACAATGCAACATATGCATGTCGCATTTAGATTCAGGTAAATTTTTTGTTTGATTGGGTGATAGAATGACATAAATGATTTTGGATTTAATTCGTCTCGTTGCAAGGTTAGAAACGGTATATTATATGCCAAAATAGACACATATAACTTAAATTATAACTTTAGAAAATTGTTCGGAAATTTAGTGGAACAAATTGATTATATGCGATAGGTAATGGGATTGATGCTTGTTGCATATAAGAAGTTTGAGATTTGAATACTACACACATGTTTTTATATAAACAATTTGTGTGATTTTGAAATAAATTTTAAAAAGACCAAGTTTTGAACTCAACTCACACGCGTGTATAAAATATTTGTGTGGTTTTTTAAATAAATCTTAAACTGAAAATTTTTAATATATTTTAAATGTAAATTTTATGTATTTAATTAATCTAACAAGATAAATTTATAATTTAATTGAATTAAAAAAAACTTTTGAAATTTTTAGACCAGTGTAGTAGTTGCCCCCACTTGTCCCTCCATTTAAATACTGATGATTAAAAGAAACCAGTTTGCGTCGGAGCATCAATCATATAAACTCGATCTGACGGTCACAATTAAGGCGACAACGGGGTCGGTCCTCTGCAACTGCAAAGACATGATTTTCTCCAACCAAGGCGACAGCGGGTCGGCCCTCCACATGCGAAGGGCTTCGGTGTGGTGCCAGGTGAGATGGAGGGGGTGAAACAAGAAGGAGAACTTGGAAGGTGAGAGGGTGTAGAGAAGCGTGGAATGAGACTATGGAAGGAGCAGAGGAGGAAAGTCGAAGGACGAGATTTGATTGTTTCTTATTTCGATCTACACTTGGGAGCGGGCATCATAAGCATGTGTGGTTGTGAGGTAGGGGGCCATAGTTCTCTACGACTCTCTATGGAACAGCAACCAAGGCTTGATTGAGACCAGAGTTCCTGGGGTGGGGAGCATTTCCTGAGGAATTTGTTATATAGAAATATAGAGGATATGAACTTATGAAGCAGTCCAATCAATCAGTAGTTCTAGCCATAGCTATCAAGGCTATCTCATTAATTGCTGTAAATCTCAGATTTCATTTGTGAGATTTTTGTATTGAGAAGAAGTTTTCCTTTTTCTTTGCATTTGGCAATAAATTCCATTTCTTAAAAATTCTAAAGAAACTCGGCTGATTAAACTATGGCATTGCTTGATTTTATTGACGTGACGGAGTGAAGATGAGATTGATTCCAATTATAATAAAGAAAGCAACAAAGAGCGAAGGCGAAGAAGAGGCAGAGACGGTCTGTGGCACGTGCGACATTATGGCCTCTAAGATGTCTCCGTAGAGTCGTAGACAAATACCCATAATCCTATGCATATCCTGTGTTTTTTGATGCCTTAAGCGTGACCGTCAGATCCAGTTTAAATAATCGCATGGCTTGTATCAGTTGGCGCTGCGTTGGATATGCTCCAACGAACTCGGATCCTTTTTCTTATTTGTTATGCGAGCAATATCATAAAAAATCAATAAAAATTATTCCTCAAAACGAAAATTATTGGTTGGCCAAGCTGATTAATGATTGACACGCGGTGTACTGAATCTCTCCGCCCTCTTTCCAATCTATCAGGACTCATCATAACTAGCAGTCATCTCCTTGGCTCTTACAAAATTTTCCTTTTTGCCGGTCATTTTCCACCAACCAAACAGCCTCAACAAATTTTCCCAGAAACAAAATCTTCAAAAGACCAAAACCCGCTTCTCAAAATTCGTTCTTTTTTGTTGAATCAACGAGTACCCAAATGCTTCTTCAAACGCAATCTCTAACACTCCACTTTCTCCCTCCTTTAAATCCCTTCAAACCCATTGCTAAACCCCAATTCATTCCCTGTAAGCAAATTCCGTTTCGAAAATTAGCTCTAAAATGCTCAGTTTCAACTGTTTCATGCCCAACGACCCATGTGGGTATCTCAAACGACAAGCCATTTCCTGCTGAAGCTTCAAGAACAATCATGGAGTTGTCTTCTATTGGCACCCTTTCTATGTTGACTTCAGAAGGTTGCCCTTTGGGTGTTGGTGTTAGATTTGCTGTTGATGATGAAGGGACCCCAGTTTTGTGCTTTAGTGATTCTTGTAAAGAGTTGAGTGTTGACAAGGAGTCTAGTCTTCATGTTCAGGTACCAAATGTTTTTATTTTTTTAAAATTTTGGGTTTATTTGTTTATTTATCTTTTTCTGGAGTGTTGCTTAGATAAATCATGAATGTGTGTGTGATTTTGATTTTTGGATCAGTTGAATCAGTGTGGATTGAGGACTCCTCAGTGTACAATCCAAGGCGTCCTTGGTAAGCCAAAAGATAGAATGATTTCGAAGGTATTTTTCTTTCTCTATAATTTTAAAAATTTTGAAGTTCTGATCAGGCACATTCTTGTTGAAAGAGGAAGCAATTAATTAATCAAACTATTATTAGTATGGGACAATAATAGTGCTCATTTTGGAATTAACCTTTTGTTTAGATGATTTTATAAGGAAGTGTGGGGTCCTTGGTCTCTAACAGTACAATGTATGCTTGCTCCCTTAACAGTTTACATGCTCTAAATTTCATAGGTTTTTTGGAGATTTTCCTGCTTTCTGATTCAGTAATTTCATATATTCTTGAAGTTCATGCCAGCTTCAGCTTCAGATTCAGTTTGTTTCTCTTGCTATAGCCTCTAATGATTGACTGGTAAATGGTACAGTTGAATCACCAACATTGGAATAGGGTTTGATTGTTGATTGTTACTAGGATGGCATTTTGTACCATTTATATAGATATCAGGTTATAAAGGTATTAATATCATCTGATATGGAGTAGGCAAATATATCATGGCTTACAGTTAGAAATCCCACATGGGTTCATTTATTTTTGAAGTTTTGCTGCTCTTAATGGTACATGATGCTGCCTAGATTTTGTAGAATTAAGTTATCAATTTTTTCACTTGGGGAAATTTGCATTGGAACTGTAACAATTTCTTAAAATGAGTTGGATCGCTGATGCTTGATAAACTGCCAAAATATTGCAACTAAATTTAAGGTTACACACCATATGGTTATCTTGTATACGGTTTAAGCAGTCTTGATCTCTGATAACACTCTAAAGAATTTTTAGCTGTTTCATTGTGTTATATATAGATGAGACAAGAGCTGAACATTTGACTTCAGTAATTAATAGAATTTTGATTATAGTGTCAGATTTACCATTTTCCTGTTCCACTCTTAGGAATTGTCCTTCTGCTATATGACTCATTAGTTTGCATTTGGAAATTCCATTTCTTTTCCAGCGACTTCGTTCAATGTGGAAAAGGAGGTTTGGAGAAGATGTTAATGAGGAACTCATATATGTTGTTACTGTGGAAAGGGTATTGCAGATGGAAGACTTTGCAGAGGTATGATGAGCGTTTACCTCTGCTTTTTTCTCCATGTAGTTTTTCCTTGGAATTTTGAGCTGTTTCATTGTGGTATGATTGTTTAATTCAAGAACAAATCTGATCTTTGGAATCATTTCAGGATGGAATTTGGGTATCTTCATCAGATTATAGAAATGCAAGCCCAGATCCACTTAGACATTTTGCAGAAAAGATTGTCAATGAGATTAATGTAAATAACATGGAAGATGTTTACCGCTTTTGCAACATATATGTTGATTTGGACTTCCAGGTTTGTAGCCAACAAGATTTTTGACAATTTTGTTGCTATCTTTTGTTTTTGTTTTTTTTCCCCTAGCTACCGCAGTTTTAAAGCTTGAACGCTTTTGAAAGCCTTGCATACTTTTAGGAATAATCATAGAAAAATATACAATTGTTCTGTATGCTTGGGAACAACATAAGTTTGTGAGGGGTGTGTGCACTTTGATGAACCAAACTTTTTGTAGTGATCTCAAATAGGAAATCTGAACTTTTTGGGGATAAAAGTGACACAAGTTAAACTGTTGAAACACTGCAACAGCCTATTCAAGCTTTTCTTTTTTAGATATTTTTTTTCCTGTCTGCCTCAGTCGAACTTTGTTATATTTGAGGGTTTGTTACAAATGTCTGGTTTACATTATGATAATGCTTGATGCTTGATTCAAAATGCCTTATCCAATGCGAAACTCGATTGTTTTTGTCCTTAGAAATTTAGAAACAAAAAAATGTTGTTCGACATTTTTCACTATTCTCATGAAATTCCAATGGTCTATAAGCAGGTTTTAGAAGCAAAGATGATATGGGTTGACCGGTTAGGCTTTGACGTGCGCATCAGCTGTCCTCAAAAGGGTTTGTTTGATGTCCGGATTCCTTTCCCTGCAGAAGTGACAGATGAGAAGGGTGCGAAGTCCTCCTTTAACTGCATGTCACAACAAGCTTGGGAAGTAGAAAAAAATTATCAATCCCCCAACTTTAAGAAGGTGAAACATTTGAAGCAAATAGCATACAGGGGATTGTGATGAATTATTTTTTAAACACATTTTTACTGTACTATTTTAGATATTTTAACATTCAAAATCTGTAGTTCCAAAGATTTATACCGTAAATCCTAATTGTTGGCGATGTGTTTGAACTGAGCATATACATCAGGTAAGATTGAATCAGATATTACGTTCATAAAGCTTCTTGGATGTTTGATGGGAGATTCTTGCCAAAAATATTCAATGTAAATACAGATCTAGGATCAAACGGATGCATTTTGGGTCGTCTTATTAACCACCTAAGTGATCATGTGAGCAGCTTGTGGAGTCACTTAAGTTGAAATGGTCAAAATGCTGTTACAGGCAGTTAATTTTGGCACTATTGTTCTATGTACGGTTTATGCAGTTTTATAACAAGCTGATGAATAGCAGGTGTTGTGTGATCTTGTTCATTTAGCAGAGACATTAAAAAGTCACAAGATCTTGACTTGGAATACCTTGAGAAATCAATCTTGTTCTCTGTATTTGAAAGATCATTCTTAGGTGAGTATTAGAAAATGTCGCGAAATCTTGACTTGGATGGAATATCTTGAGAAATCAATCATGGAAATTGATGATGAGCAAGATATAGAGTCTTTGATAGGTAATTTGTGTACATTTGGAGTGGGTGGTGAAGTCTGTATTTGATAAGATTGGATCGGATACTTGTGCTTGTTGCTTCCCCATTGAGGCAAGAATGAGAAATTAAGAATACGGACTTATCAAGGTCTTGAGGCAAGATGACCAACTGAAAGGTCATGAGTAGTACAAGAACTATATGAAGGGCTCGTCGTGAAAGAGACTTTCTCTACTGAGGCCTGATGGCCTAAATTTGTCTCCTAGCTTCTTTGGCTTCTCTTTTGGCTTCCTTTTTGTCCTTAGGCTTCGTTCTTGCTTTAAAGACTTCTTGGCTTCTTTGAGTTATTTGCTGGCTTAGCTGCTTTAGCTTCTTTGCTCCTTTAATTTCTTCTTTGCTGTTTGGCTTCTTTCTTTGCTTTCCTTTCTGGTCTACTCTTCTCTGTCCTGCCCCCTATTTCAATTATAACCTTGCCTTTTTATAGGTAATTTTGAGTTTATATTTTGCAGGTATTAATACTTTGTTAGGTTACACTTGTCCTCCAAGAATTTAAGCCCTTGAATCATTTATCTTATTACCCAAAAAAATAGATATTAGGCTAGTTTGGGATTGCAATTGCTGATTAAATAAATTGTTTTTGTTGTGTGGATGCAATAAGCAGCTGATTAAAAAAAACAACTTAATGTTTGATAAATTGTATTGTTGCGGTTACTGTGAGTTTAAAAAGCAGTGTATATGCATTTAGTAAATTTTATTATAAATATATTGTTTTATTATATGATGATTAAAATAAACATAAGCTTAAATTACCTTTTTTTTAGAGTGTATTTAATGATGTTTAGACATGTATTTTTTTCTTTTTAAAACACGTAAAATTACATAAATTGAAAAAAGAATTCAATAAATTGGTTACATAAAATGTGGTAAAAATCATACTAATACATATTTAAGATAAAATAAAAAAGTAATAAGCATTACATTCCCATTAAATTTGGTGTAATAAACACCATAACTATTGAAAAAGAACAAAAATGAATAGATTGAATATTAAAAATCATGGTTATAAAATTAATTTTAAAATTATGGTTAACTTTCTTGTGAAATTGTTCAAAGTTCAAAAAATTTTATATAGTTATATGCAAACTTTTTTTAATCTTAAATCAAACTTTAATACGAGAGAGAATATAAAATAGTTGTGACGGTAATTTGATTATGGTGGTAATATGATATCTAATAACTTAATATTATGGTGTGTGGGAAAATAAGACATAATTATTTTTTAAATATTAAGGTTATAATAAGAACTTTAAAAATGTATGATTGCTTATTTAATAAGCTACTTATGAGAAGCAAACTTTTTATTGCTTTTCAAAACTATTATTAAAATGGAAAAAATTTTGAAATAAGCAGCTTTTACAAATTTTATCAAATATTATTTTTGTCAAAAATTATAAAATGAGCAGTTTTTGAGTTACAATCTTAATCTCAAACGGGGCCATTAACTGTTTAAAATTACTAGTAATAGCCTCAATTTAAGATGGTCATATTTTACTCACTAACAATAAGGAAGCAATTTAAGGACTTCAATCAGATTTTTGATTTCATATGTAAGAAGCAAAATACTATTGGGAAAATATGCCAACTTGTAATGCAGGATTTTCCACCTGCTTATAGAAGCTGAATTATTGAGCTATGATTGAACAGGAGGCTTGTGGAAGTAAATATGTGAAATGAAGTTCAAAAGATTCTGAGAAGAATTCGAGCTCTTTCGTTCAGTCAATAAGAAGGAATGGAAACTGCAGGCAATTAAACTTCATCAATAGAATAAAAGCAATTTATCTTTGATATATAAGAGAAAAAACTATTAACAGAACGACGAAACATAGCATGAAGAACAAAGCAAAAATTAACAAAAAGTCATACATCTTGTTTACTTACCATAGGTTGTTAAACATACTTGGCGATTTAATTAAGGGAAGCAATAAAAATCACAGTTACACATGTTATTGAGCGTAAAAACTGACATAAAAGCGACATAGTTTACACACATTTTAAATTAAGCACAAAAAGTCTATATTCAAGTTTGAGATTCCTAAGATAAATGCATGGAACAACCAAGGGAAGATTTAAATGAAGAATTAACTCATCATCGTCTTTCCAGCCATGTACATCTTAGCTGCTGCTAGCCATATCCGAGAGTGCACCTCTTATTCCACCCTGGTTGCATAAGTAAAAATGGGTACAAGTTGGTGGCATTCTAAAGAAAAATCATACAGAGAAATATTTATCCGCTATTAACTACTACAGTTAAGATGTATAAGGCTTCATACATGCAGTAGCGCCTAATGTCTATTTGTTTCTGGAAATTTGCATGTGCACAGCACCTAGCAACTATCAAGCATTTCTCTAATTTAGAAAACGAGAATAAGTACAAAAGAATTTCGCCAATTTTTTGACAGTGTGCTGACAGTACTCTTCATCTTTTGTAGGTTGGCCAGCACAGTTGCTTTCAGCTCAAGCTAATAAAACAAAAACCTTTTAGTCTATAGAATATATACAATCAGACATACATGGAAATCGATTCTTCTGGTGGTGGTAATTCTTCAATGAAAAGTTGCTGAAGGATAGCCAACACATTGGATGTGGGCAGTTTTCCAGATTTCCTAAACAAGCTCTCTCCTCTCTTAACTTCTTTTAAAACCGTGCGGCCTTTTCAAGTTTTTTTCACTCATCAACAAACTGCAACAGGATAAGAAATGTCTGCAATCTACGGCAATTCCAAACTGCGATTGTATGCTTGGAGTCACTCTTCATTTCACTTTTGGAAATGAGACATAGTTGAGGAAGATTTAGTAATGTCAACTTCCATAGACTTGGCAAGGTGATTGTCTCAGCTGTAGGACGCTCGTCGTCCTGCTCAATTACCTTCTCCACTTCTCGACATTGTGCGATCATTATCTCTTCAAGGTTTCAGTGAGACTTTAACATGGCACAGAAAGAGACATCCATAATTTTCGACAACTGTAATCGACGTATTGTCAAGGGAGCCTTGAGCTGACACCAATCTTTATGCAAAGATTTTCTAAGCTCATTCCCAACCTTAGGGAAGAATTGGGCACATTCTTGGTTGATGTGAAAAGCCAAATCCCAGATGAGACGATGCATCTTAACAATTTCAAAAAAAACATCGTTTAGCTCTTCCAAAATCTTCTCTGCTGCCGCTAACTTTTTATCTATTCGTTCAACTTCACCTAATAACCCCAACAATATCCAATACTCCATTAATTCATTTGCCACAAATCCATGATTTCTTGGATACATGTACAGTAAAAGAAACATTCTTGAATGCATCTCTAGTCACTATTCTTCAATTGCTCAAAGCCTAGCTTTAAATCTGCAAATTCTTTGTCGTCCGAGAGCAATCAATTCCATTTTCAGAACTCTTTCAAGGGTGAACTCATCATTCAAATTCAATCTTCTCAGATGTACTGTAACATTTAAAATTGCCGGTGGCAAGCCTCCCCCGCAATGTTTTTGACGATGAACTGAGTTTCTGCTGTTAAATTTTCTGTGCAGCAGACCAATTTCATGTACCATCAACTCATACGAGTCTTCATTAGACAAAAACTTCAATGCACCACCAAAAAAAAAAAAAATTGAACATGGCGTGGCTGCAGAAATATGCTACAACTGGTGTTCTGCCTACACCACTGGCTCCACAAGCTCCAATTATTGGTATGTTTCACTGCTACTGATTCCGTCACATACTTCTTCAGGAACGTTTTCTGTCTGGAGACCTATTGGTAATTTTTTCCAGAATGAAAGTTGTTCCAATCTTTCTCCATGGCCTTGAAACTCATAATTGAAGTCATTCGCTCTTGCCATAACCTGAGCAATAAATTTTCCCATTCTGTAGATAACAATTTCTTCGGATCTGCTAATGTCATGGATTTCAAATTTGTCAGCATTTAACACCCATCTACTGCCAATTGCCAACTCACTAGGGATGGCAATGGGGAGGGGAGGTGTAACACCCCACATCCGGGTTTTGACCTATTTTTGACCCCTATATATAAGAGAAAGAGAGAGGGAAAGAAAGAGAGAGCTGAGAACCGAGAGAGAGAGAATCCAAACCGTTGACCCGAATCCGACCCGGACCCGCGAGTTTGACCCGGCCGTTTCTCCCAATTCCGGCTACCGTTCCGGGTGAGCTTGGTACCGTTTCGAAGCTTGAGAGATGAGCAACGTATCCATGCCGTCCTTGCTGCCGGAAATCGATCGGAAAGCCGCCGATCGAAGCTTGGAAGCTCCGCGGAATCGCCGGCTCGATTCGTCGTGATTTCGCTGGTTTCCGGTAAAGCCATCATTCGGGTTTTGTTCCTTACCCTTCCCTCTGTCATTTCCGACCAGCCATGGATTTCGGGGACGTCGTTTTGCCGTTGATCGGCCGTTGATGGATTCACGGCTTTGGGAGCTCGATTTGCCGCCATCGCCGCGCGTGGGAGGACACCACCGCCACTATTGGACTCAGCGTGGCTGGAACTTTCAGTTCTGAGCTTCCCGTCGCCGTCGGTTGAATTCCGGTGACCGTTGACCGGCGAGGGTATTTTGGTAATTTCACTGTCTAAGGGCAATTTTGTAATTTCTGATTTTGTGGGTATTGTAGTAATTGTTGGCATTGAGGATAAGTTGGTAATTTATGATTTTGAGGTTAATTTGGTAATATTGAGATGAGGGTATTTTGGTAATATTGATTCAAGGACATTTTGATAATTTTGATATTTGAGGGTAATTTCGTAATTTCAAGAATTATGAGTATTTTGATGATTTATGATTTAATTAAGATTATTTGAGGTTAAGTATGGAATGTGATTATGTTGAGGAATTTGAGAATATTGGAGTTTATAATTCTGGTTTTATTTTATTCTTATGCGAGTATTATTTATTTGTAGGCCAATGCTACTGATCTGTATTTGCTACTTGAGGATACGAGGAGGTAAGTAAACTGGATTTCCAAACGAATCACAATAAACAATATATATGTATGACATGTTTGAAAAGTCTATTTTGAGATATGTACGAATATTGATTTATCTGTTATGCCCATGTGTTTATGTGATGTTTTGATATGAGATGTTGATATATATGTGTTTATTGACATGGGCATACATATGAATATTTCATTGGCATGAGCACGAAAATGCATTATGTTTTCCATATTTTTTGGAAAAGGAGAAAGTTGATTTTAGCAAATGAGATTTGAAAAGAAAGAAAGATTGTTTTACAGTTTTAGCTTGCATGCTTGAATTCGTTACTGGCTTAGTGGAGGACTCTCCAGATGTTTATATAGTTATGAGATAAGTGGGCGAGGGACGCATTGCGAGAAGCCCAAAGAGTATGAAAGAGAAAGTTATGAAAGTTAAGGGAGTGTCCTACTAAGCAGTAATCGAATGAAGGTAACTCAAGTAAGTGGTTTAAAAGAGAATGTGAAAGTTTGAGAAAGACAGAATGAGATTTCGATGATTTGTTTTACGATGTTTTTGAATATCATGGCACGTCATTCATTTGATATGTATATGTATGTATGTATTTTGATATATACAAAACTGGTTTACTTACTGAGTTTTGTACTCATTATAGTTTATTGTGATTCAGTTTCTGTAAGCAGGATTCGTGTTGGGCGTCGATAAGGATTTGAATGGTGGAATTAGATGGTTTGGCATGAATTTTAAATTCTTCCGCTGCTTTGTATTTATTTTTCAAGAATATGATTTTTATGGATTGTAAAAGGATTATTTATTATTATTTTATGAGATTTAAGTTTCTAGCAGTAAGATTCGTCCTGGGAGTGCGGGGCGGGTCGTTACAGGAGGGGAGGGACTGATCTTTCTGTATCTATCTCTAATATTTTGTGTATGTCCCTATCTCTTTTCTGTCTCTGTCAAAATTACTTGAGAAAATCTCTATTTCCTCCCTGAATAATAATAGGGGATCCCCTAGGATTCCAGATCTCTGAATAACTAATACTTTTTTTTATTATAGTTAATCCTATTAAAATAAAAAATTTAAATAAAAGTAAAGTTCAAAATATATCTTATATTAATATCTATTACAAAAGTCATATACATTAAATTAGTAAGTAACGCAATATACAAGTGATACAAACTTCTCTTACAAACTATCATGAACAAATTAATAGTCTAGTACAAAATTATTACAAATAAAATCAAATTTAGATTCAAAATTAACTTTTTCAATGGTAGAGTGGGCACTTTATAAATGTGGACTATTTCCTTTACAACACAATAGTTAAATCGGAGCAAATCAAGAGCAAATATTATATTAGATTAGATTAGATATTAAAATTGTGATTCGCTGTGGGCAATTATAACATCTAAAAATAAATAAAAAATAGATTTAAGTTTAAAATATTTAAAGAATATTAAAATTTAAAAAAATATTGGGCTAATAAAATCTACTCGGTCTTTTAATGTCCTAAATAAAAATTTAGGACTTTAATTAGTTAATTAGGCCTAAAAGTTTAATAATATAAATATTTTAATATTTTTATTTTTTTCAAATATTTATAATTTTATAATTTAAATTTTATTATTTATTTACTAGTAATTTTAAAAAATTAAAATTAAATTAAAATTAAAATGGGGAAATGGGTAGGAAACGGAGATTTCACCTCATCCTTGTCCCCTTCCCGATTAAGAAATTAGATAAAAAAAATTTTTCGTTCTTTCTCCGAATAAGAAATTGGGTATGAAATTATTCCCATACTCTCCCCAAATGAGAAAAATCCCTGAAGATATCCGTCCCCATAAAAATTTTTGCCATCTCTACAACTCACCCTTGCATAGGCACATCATTCGTTATAGTGATGGTGTGAACCGTAATAAATTCATCTGCAACTCATGAATTCGATTATTCCCTCAATAAATAACATGAGATTTTAGAATATAATTTGCATGTCTGCGTTGATCTCTTTCAATTATTAGGGTCTACAATGAATACAACCCAATGAATACAATAACATATTGTTTGTTTACAAGGCAGTCAAAATTAACTTACTTCTTCTCTATTTTTTATAATTTATTGTACGATTAAATAATTTTATTAAAAATAATTTTTTTAAAAATATCAAAAACAAAAATTAATTTTTAATTTTTGAAAACTCTCAAAATTAATTATAAATGGAATCATACCTGGAATCTTTGGACTTTATTTTTTTCGAGTGACATCCCTCTTTGTAACTCAGAAAAGTGGCAAATTAAGGGCCCGTTCGGTACCCTTTTTCAACAGCTGTTTTCGTTTTTGTTTTCATTATACAAATACGATATTTGTTCTGTTGGATAAATTCAAAAACAAAATTACAAAATAACAATTCCAGATTCAGTATTATAACTACAAATGTGAAATCATGTTTCCTAAAATATTACAGACTGAACTCAAAAATAGATTGAAAAACAAAACCCTTGTTATCTCATTATCCTTTTCTCTTCGGCAGCAGCCTTCTCTCCCCCCCTCATCTTCCTCGATCTAGTCACGACAACAATGTTCTCTCTCCTTTTCTTCCTCCAACAACACTTTCTTTCTCCTTATCTTTCCCGATATACTCTCTCTTGGTGTGCCAGCCGCTGTTCTTCGTCTCTGCCACCACTGCAACATCGTCTCAGCTGCTGTGCTTCAGTGCGCCATTCTCTCTCCGCCATGGCCGCTGCTGCTCCATCTGCGCGTAGCCACTGCTGTCCATCTTTGTGTAGCCACCGCCACCCCATCTTGATCGGCTGGACTGCTACATATCTCTCAACTCTGATTCTTGATGGTATTTTTTTTTTCCAGCAAGTTTTGAGTAATTATTTAAATAATTTTGAGTAATTGTTTTTTAAAGCATGTTAGATTGTGGATTCCCTTTATTCATGCCAAACTTTTGAGTAATTGTTTATGTTTAGATTGTGGATTCTCTCAGTTATTGGCCTATGTATTTTGGACCATTTTGAAAACGTGTATGAGATATAGTTTTGTTTTGATTTGAAAGCAAAACCATGTGAATTGGGAACCCATGTTATCCCATGAAAAATTGAGACATGTTGTTTACTTGAACTTAAAAGTTTCATTTCAGAGAGAAAGAGATATGAGATGTAATCATGGGGGTGGGGGGGGGGGGGGGGAATCCTTTCTCACGGACTGACTTTTGCAGCTTTGCTACCCTCTTTATGCCATTGCCAAATGCCAATTTCATGCCAAAATTTTGAGTAATTATTTTTTAAAGCATGTTAGATTGTGGATGCACTTAGTTATGCTAAAAAATTATAGATTCACTTAGTTTGTGCCAAAATTATGGAATTAATTATTTGTTCTGATGTTTGCCCTGGGTCAAACCCCGAAACTTAAGCAAACGACACTTTTTTTTTTTTTTTTTGCTTCTCCATAAAACGTTGCCGTTTGACTTAGGCAAAAGCAAGATAGAAGGCAGCTGCTTTTCTCTTCCTCCTCGTTTTCTTTAATAGATTGAAGAAAGGGAATGTTGATCCTAGGTTAATTTCTTTGGGTCAAAACTTGTCAAATTTACTTAGGCTTGCTTTGTTATACAAGTTTGGTGGTATATATTTAGACCTAGATGTTATAGTCTTGAAGAATTTATCAAAATTGAGAAGCGAAATCGAAGCTCAAACGGTGGACTCTGAAACAAAGAATCAGACCAGATTGAATAATGCTGTGTTCATTTTTTATCAGAATCATCCTTTGCTGCACAAGCTCATACAAGAATTTACACTCACATTTGATGGGAACAAGTGGGGTCACAATGGTCCTTATTTGGTGTCAAGAGTTGTTGCTACAGTTAGCGGGAGAACTGGATTCAGCTTTACCGTGCTGCCACCTTCTGCATTTTATCCGGTTGATTGGAGAAGAGTTTGAAGTTTTTTCCTGCGGTCTAGAAATGAGCAGCCTTCAAAATTATTGCATAAGAAGCTCAAGCTTATTAACAAGAGATAGAATTGAAACTTCTATGAGGCATGATTACACACGCAATGGATGATGTCTATCATGTAATTTTTTATAATTATTTTGTTTAAATTATGTGTTGTAATGTATATCTTAATTATAGTGTAAAAATAATGACCGACTTTTTTTTAATTAATGCTAATACTAAAGTTTATCTTCATGTAATTTTTGATATTATTTTGTTTAAATTATGTACGGTATGTTTGTATATGTATTAGTTAAACAATTATTTTCTAACAATTAATATGGCTTAAACAATTAGTAAAAATTATTTTTGAAAATGGTATTACCGAACGCATATAATCTGTTTTTATCATTTTCAATTGCATCTACCAAACATATATTATTGTTTTCAGTTTCAAAATACAAGATACAGAAAATGATACCAAACACATATTTAAATTCGAAATACAGCAACTCTAAAATATTATTTTCATTCTCATTTTTGTTTTAGGAAAATACAATTTCAAAAACAATATTGAACGAGCCCTAAGGCACGGGAATTCTCCTCTCAAAATACACTCTGGTTTGAAGTCAAGTCAACCAATTATGCCAACAATACGCGTAAACTATAAAATGTGACTCTCATTATTGTGTTAAATCCCAAGCAAAAAGAAAATTAAAAAATAAAAGCCAATTAGATACTTATATAAACAATTGTCTTTCCACTACTTCTTTCTATTTAATATGATTCAGTTCTCATATGCAAGTATTATTCTCATTCTTAATAATATCAGTAGTATAAATTTAATATGTGGTAGAATAGGTTACATCTAGTACAACTTCTTAAATAGAGCTTTTAAAATTTTTATAAATAGATTTTTTACAAGTAATTTTTTTGATAAAAAATTGTTGGGTATTTAATTGTCAATTAAAAAAGTTCTTTTGAGCCACTAGGTTGTTTGGTTCCACAATATTAAAAGCGCTTTTGTGAAGTCAAATTACCAAAAACGATAACTGTGAGAACTTACTTTTAAATTATCAATTTAGATAAATCACGATATTTTTTTATCTAAATATCCTCACTTTACACAAAAATTTAAAATAAACTTTAATTAAAATTTAAATAATCCTCATAATTCAAACATCACTAGTAAACTTTATCAATATGCACCAAAACTATCAACTAAGAAAATAAAAACAAATCCTTGCAAACAATGAAAATGTCAACGATGCATAAGAAGAGTGGCACAAGATTATTAAATTATTATAAAAAAATGAAAAAATATTATTGTAATAAAAATGCAAATATAAATAAATAAGATGAATATTTAGCATATGAACATATTAAACAAGTACAAATATAATAGAATAAATATCCAGCAAACAAATAAATAAATTAAATGAATAATGTACATAATACATACACTGATTTATGTGGACCACATGACCATGTGAATACATTAAACAATACTAAAATAAATTAATAAAGTGAAAAAGTAGTTTAAAAGTGATTGCAAAGTGTAGAGAATAAACAATTCATTTGGTAAAAAAAAGGATGAAAGATGGAAATGGCTGTAAAGAAAGCATGAGAAAAACCATACCTGTTGCTGCTTGGTAAAAAATAGCAACAAGTGGAGAAATCTTTGTTTTGCAGGGTTTTATATATGCACTAATGTAACATATGCATTTTGATTTTCTTAATTAAGTGTATAATTTAATTTTCCACTTCAAATCGAGATAATTTAAGCGCGATTAAAAGCTCGAGTGGTCGGATTTTATTTTCGTTACGGGTCCGGTATAAGCTTAATCAGTATTAAGCTTAAGTGATAAAAAAAAAAGAAGCCGGGTTTTATATTTTTGGACGGGGGAACTATTCTCATTTTTGGAAAGAATAGAGAGAAAGAGAGAGAAAGAGAGAGAGAGAGAGTTTGACCCGTTTGACCCGAAAACCCGACCCGGACCTGTGACCTTGACCTGGTCGGATCTCAAGATTCCGGCCACCTCACCGGCCGTGCTTGGTACCGATCTGAAGCTTGGAAGCCGGCCGTCGTATCCCAGCCACCCTCGTTGCTGGAAAACATCTGGAACGCCGCCGGTTGAAGCTCGAAACCCACGACCGAAACCGTTTTCGTCACCATCGATTCCGTCGGAGTTTGGGCACGCATCCAGCTGGATTCTACTCCTCACATCCCTAGCATTATTTTCCAACCCATCTCGTCATCTGAAACGACCGGATTACCGCCGATTAGCACTTGGAAAACTCGCGGCTTGGGAAGCTCGATCCGCCACCGTCACTGCGCGTGGGGACTCATGGCCACCACCATTGGACTTACGGAGGTCTGAACTATCAGACCTAAGCTCCCCATCGTCGTTGACTGAAGTCCGGTCACCGTTGACCGGTAGGGGCGATTCGGTAATTTCATAAACCTTTGGGGAGAATTTATAATTTATGAAATCAGTGGATAATTTAGTAATTTTAGGTTAGGGCAGTAAGGTAATTTGTGATTTCGAGGATAATTCGGTAATTTAAGTTGTTAAGGACATTTCGGTAATTTTACGCTCCGAGGGTAATTTCGTAATTTTTAGCATTGTGATTATCCTCGTGATCTGAATGAGAACAATTTGATACTTGAAGATTCTGCGAATATTTTGGTAAAATATTGATGTTGAGGGCTTTTTGGTAATTTTGGCATGTAGGGGTATTTTGGTAATTTTGTACATGCGGGAATAGTTATTGTTGATAGATATTCGTTTCGAGAAGTATTATGTAAGATTAGTTGTATTTCAAATTTATGGAGAATGATTATGTCGTTTCCTTGATTAGGAGGATCCGCGAACGAGAATCAACCCGCGGACATTGTTGATACCAAATTTGGACATCGTCACTGTGAGTGGAATATACAAAGCTTATTTTCATAATATATGATGATTTTATGATTCAGTGCAGTATGTTTTGATAAATAAGTATTTGATGCTTCGATTTAATGATTTCTAGAAAATTAATTTTATTTATGTGTTGATATTTATTGTTGCTGAGAATGAGTTTGAATAATGATTTTATTGTCGTTTTTGAGTAAATGCTTGATATTAGAATTGAATGGATTTGATATATGTTGAAGAAAAAGAGAATGAGATTTCAGATGTGATTATATGCTTATGTACATGTGTATCAAATGTTATTTAAGAAATCATTGGACAGTACCCTATCCCTCCAGATATAGAGAAACAGATAATATAAGATGAATACAGAGCTACAGATGAGCTGAGATAGAGCCATTTGGGGCCCGTTTGAACACACATAGAGGCTTTGGGTCGTGTGTTTGGACGCTTTTGCCTTTTGGGGGCTTATGCATTCAGTATGATGATTACAGAGATACAAATATTGAGATATATGAGTTATGAGATGAGATTTTCTCCATCTATCCGTTGTAACTCTGGGGCATGATGGTTCCCTGATTGCCCGTCCGTCGAGGTCCGGATATGATGAGATCATTCCCCTGGATACTTGTTTGATAATAGCTTTTGATATGCAGTATTTGATATGACAAGTATTATGATTCCATCGATTTTATGTAGATTTATGTAATGTAGTATTTCAGTGACTGATTTGAATTAAATATGTTTATATAAGTTCTTATGATAGTTTGATGAAATTGATTTGAGAAAGAGTAAATTATTTTTAAATAAATTTATTTTTCGGAAACTAGTATCCAATCACTGAGTTTCATGCTCACCCCTTTGTTATTATATTTTTCCCCCCACAGGAGATTTGCAGGTACATCAGTCAACCCAGTAACGGTAGTTAGATTTGAAATTGTGGCCACATGATGATACTAGGAGTTGTAGATTTAATATTTTGATATTTGGGATATTGTGAGTTGTATTTATTGTTATATTTTGTAATTAAGGATAACCATTATATTTGTTTTTATAGTGGAGTGATTTGGGTGATATTTGAGATGTTGGTTTTGAAGGTTGGATGGATATTGAGTTGTTTTGGGAGTATTGTTTTGTAAATTGTAGATTTGGGAATGTTGCATTTATAGGGGAGATTCGGTCGAATTTCTGACAGAATTCTTAGATATTATTATTATTATCGATTCGAGTATACGAGTTTAGACAGACTCGCCCTTGGGGTGTAGGGCGGGCCGTTTCAACTAATGCTTTTTGTGTTAACATTTGTGTGTCCATAATGTTGATTTTAATGATAACAAATAATATTGAGAATGATTAATCTTTTAAAAGCTCAAATTATTTTTCATACATTTTTAATGAATCATTATTTTGATAATATAAGGGTTTTATACTTAAAGGAAAAATGATTTTATGAAATTGGTTATTTTTCAAGTTCATGGTCTAATTGAAAAAGTTTTAAAACTCCATAAATGGACTTATTTGTAAATTTTTATGAAGATTTAGGCTATATTATAATTATAGAACAGATTAGGGCAAAATTATAATTTTAGAAAATAATTTCACTGTAGCAGTCATTTTATCAAATGGCTAACTGATAATTTCCCAAAAGCATGTTCTGCAAAGTACTGTTAAAATGATGATTCTGAAAAATAACGGTGAATCGTTTACGAAAAATAGTGAACCGATTTTTTTTAGATTGTTAATCTTGAACCATTTAGCAAGAACGGTTGAGCTAAATTTGTTTTGCAGAATTCTGGAAATTAACAACGATATGATAATGTCAAACGATTAACCGATTATTTGAATTTCAGCCCAATGGTTATTTGAACTAATCAAAATGGTAAAGCGATAGCTGTTAACGGCGATCCAATTTCTGGTAGAAAGTCAATAATGGCTAGTTTTCAGCTCCAGCTATAAATAAACTCAATCAAACTCAAATAAAGTGAGATCCAAGAGTTATCATTGAGTTTATTACTAAGCATCTAACCATTATTGAGCTTTAAACTTATTTTTATTTCTTTGATTCACACATTGAGCATTCATTTGTAATCAAATACATTGTGTGAGAAAAAATTAATTTGTAATCTTTATCGTTGAGAGGTTGTAAGTGTCGGGATACACTTGAGTTAAGAGATTGAGGATAATCTCTTGTTATACAAGTTCATTGATACCTTGGAAGTCAATTGTAAGCATTTGAAGCATTTGGAGAATTGGATAGTGAAATTCTCAAGATTTGTTTGCTTGGAGGCGTGGACGTAAGCGAGGTTGACCGAACCACGTAAACAACTTAGTGTTTAAATCTTTCTTCTCTTATCTTTTTATATTTTGATTGGTTTATTTATTATTGCTTCAAATTTATTTAAGATTTGCATCTAGTTTCGATTTAGTATTGAATAATTTTTAGAATCTCAATTCACCTCCTCTTGGATTGCATAATTAGTATTTCATTTTGGAATTAGTGAAATATTGTTAGGATATTTGTAGGGATTCTATATATTTTAAAAACGCTTAAAAAGCTTTACTTGGAGAAGTCCAAAATTTAAGCTTCTCCAAGTAGAATTTAAATGGCTTTTTTAAATCCCAAAAACTCTACTACAAATACAACCAAACAACTTAATATTTTTTTTTCAAAAGAGCGTTTGGGTTTAAAAAAGCTTTCGGCTTAGAAAAGCCCAACCAAATATACACTAAATGGACAATAGTGCAGAGAAGATGTATGTTGATCACTTAGTTTATATCAGCGTGAATTGTTGTGAACATTACACTTGAATTTAAACATAAAATCCCAAAGCTTGTTGGCTATCATTTCCCTTTCTCGCCATTGTCCACTCAATTTCTTTTATTTTAGTTATTAAATTTCTTTCATTCACAATTTCTATTTAATTATTATAATACTTCTAATCTAGATCCATTATATGTTATTTGTGTGACATTGCTCTGGTATAAGAAGTCCCTTTACTTTTTTAATTAATTAATTTATTTACTGCAATTACCCTTACAAGTTTGTTCTTTAGTTGCCACTAATTTAGATTTCTACTTCAGAAATAAGCTTTGTCTATTTTTTCTACTAATGCTTGACATGAAGGCTCAAGACTTAAAAAATTTGAAGAAATTTATTGAAGATTGAAGTTTTTAACTTCAGAATTCGAAGATGTCCAACCTCACAAAGCTTGAATTTGATGCCTTCCATATCGTCGGTGAGAACTACTTGTTATAGATCCTTGATGTCATGGTCCTCACTAACGCCATCAAGCCTGGCAACACCCACCTGCCCAAAGTCAAGCCAAATCCATGATCTTCCTCCCTTGTCACCTCCATCAATCAGTAAAGACAAAATAGCTTATTATAAATGATGTAGTGCGGAAGTAATACTAAATGTCGTACTATTGTACATTATTAAAACTTAAGAAAGAGAGCACTGACAAGAGAGAAAAAGATCTCAATTAAGAAAATACTCAATATTATTGATGAAAAATTTATATGAAGAAACAAGTATAACAATCTTATTTATAGTAGTTGAAATTATGTTTTTCTAATAACTTATGATGCCTTATAAGAAAAGAAATATAAATTAAATAAGAAAATATAAAGAAAATCATAATTAAATAAGGAAAAAAAGAAATTAAAATTATACTTCTATTATGATTCTTCGAGTTGAATCAAACATAGTGATGGTTAAAGCACATGATATTTAATGGGTCTTGGACGTTGAAAGTCATGGAAACATTATAGTTGTCTGGTAAGTCTACAACATATTCATTGTTATTAATTTTTTGTGGGACAAGAAATGGCCCAATCCTCTTTTGTTTGAGCTTGTTGTATTCTCCTAGAGGAAATCTCTCTTCTCGCAGATGAACCATCACTTGATCTCCTACAAAAGTGCCTATGCTTATTTGTGTTGTCTTATACTTAATAGCAAATTCTTCAAGTTTTTTCATGAACATTGATTATTTTATCTACCAAATGATAAAAAATGGTGCTCATTCGTAGTAGTTTATGTGAAAAAAACCAAATCTAAGGTATATAAAAAAGGTCGGATGTAGACGATCTCAAAAATTGACTTCCTACTTGATTGATTGGGCATATTGTAATAAGATAATTCTACTTGATGTAAAGCATAATCCCATTAGCATAGATTTTTTTCAAATCTCACTTCATAAAATATTGCCTAATGTTTGATTAACTACTTCAGTTGGCCTATTTGTTTGTGAATGATAGGCATTGCTATATTGCAGGGATGTATCCATTATGAAGATGTATCCAGTCCTCTCTATAAGCTTTTTTAAAAGTAGCTCAAGAACTTACTATCTCACAGTAGGCCACACTTCATGAATCAGAAGTCTTCTTGAGAAGAATGAAGTGCGCCATTTTAGAAAATTAATCAACAACCTCAAAACAAAATCCATTCTTCGTTGAGTTCTTGGAAGGCCCAATATGAAATCCGTTAATAAATCTTCCTAAAGAGTCTCAGGAATGGGAAGAGAAGTTTGTATAACCCATATTCTGCACATGGCCATTAGCTGTCTGGGACGTGTAACAGAGCTTGTTGAACTTCTCAACATCTTTTTTAATATGCAACCAAAAGTATTGTGCCTTTACTAATGCAGTGCTTTTACTCGACCCATATGTCCTCCTAATCCTCTGCTATGTAATTCACGAATTATGTGCTCCTTTAAAGACCTTTGAGGAATGTATAAACAATCTTTAAAGAGTGAGAATCAATCATATATCTGATTCTGGCTCGAAGATCTTGAAATGTAGTTATTCTATTCTTCTTCAAAATCTTTATCTTCCGCACATAAATCCTTTTAAGTATTCAAAGACAATAATTTCATTACTCACCAAGATAAAGAAAACTACTCGATGACTTAAAGTATCAGCTATATTGTTTAACTGCTTTGACTATGTTTAAGAGAAAAGGTAAACCTTTGGATGCAATCAATAAATTGAGCATGCATTTTCTTTGACTTTGAAGAATCGTTGAGGAATTTGAGATTTTCATGATCACTATTTAGAATAAAGTTTTTCATAAACCAACCCAAACTTTGTAAGATATTGTCTGTTTAGTCCCTAAAATAAGGTGTATGTAACACCTTAGGAAAATTCTACATTGAAAAAGCATGAGAGAGATGTTGGGTTTATAGGGGGTAATCCACATCTTAATTGACGAGATGCGTTTTGGGATATATAGGAGGGCATAAACAAAATTGTGTGTGTATTGTTAAAGCCCAAAACGAACAACATCTTACCAAATCTAGGTTAAGTTATGATAAATTACTTCTAAATTAATTGACGAGATGCGTTTTGGGATATATAGATGGGCATAAACAAAATTGTGTGTGTCTTGTTAAAACCCAAAATGAATAATATCTTACCAAATCTGGGTTAAGTCATAATAAATTCCTTCTAAATTAAATAGAGCTCTTACTGTTGTAAAGTTCGAACAATAATATATAACTCCTACTCTAAGTAGACCATTTCTATTTGGCTTCACAAAACTTCTCGCTAAAGAATGCTAAAGGTTGCCCTCTTGAGCTAGGATAACTCTAATTTCAATCCCAAAAGCATCATAATCAACTTCTAACTTGTAAAAATTAAGGAGTGCAAAGACTAATGTAATAGTTAGCCTTTCCTTTTTCCAACATTTCAAAGCTTTACTCTGCTTGTCTGTCCATACTAGTTGTCTTTCCTTTGGATAACCAATGGGAGAAGTAGTTATGGTACTGAATTCCTTGACAAAACACCTATAGAATATAAAAAGCCCATGAATACTTTGTACTTTGCTGATAGTTATAGGTGTTGGCCATAGTCGCATGACTTTCACTTTCTCTTCGTCTATCTTGATGCCTTTAACACGCATAATATAGCCTAAGAATATCATATTTTGGTGAGTTTATTGGTGGCAGTGTTTGTCTTGGGTCGAGGCAAATTAGCTAAAAATTAGAATTGGATCAGTGATTGTAGTCTTATGGTTTTCGGCATATAGAATGGTAGATGAGAATGGGCCTTGGTTGGAAAGAAAGATTAGATGATAGGGTGAATCGCAACTGTTTGCAGCGAAACAAGCAGTAGTAAGCCCAACATGTTGAAGATGGTTTTCATGAATATGGTAGTGAAAATGAAGGTTTGATGGCTGGGACACGGTTGGGCGGGTTGGGGGGGGGGGGGGGGGGGGGGGGGGGGGGGGGGGGGGGGGGGGGGGGGGGGGGGGGGGAGATCTTGTTGATTCAATGGTGGTGGAGAACAATAGATACTCGACGGAATAATAATGCAGGCGATTGTGGACAATGGCATTAAAGTTGGTGGACGACAACTATGGTTTTATGAATTTATGATTATTTTTTATTTTCTATTTTCCAGGTTGATGGAATTGATATATTTAATAGATGGTACAAGAAGTGCTTATAGATGAATGGTGGTTTGATAGATAGGAACGCTTTGCTTGGCTTATAGAAATGCTTTAATACTACTTGGCGCAATTTTAAAATGATAATAGATGTTGTTTTATGGCGCATTCTTAAAAACTCAAGAAGAAAGGCTCTCGCAACAAAGAAAAATATCTCAATTGAGAAAATACTGAATATTATTGATAAAAAACTTTTGAAGAAACAAGCATAACAAACCTATTTAAACTAGTCGGTATTCATAAGAAACTTATAATTTTTTAGAAGAAAAGAAATATGAATTAAACAAGAATATATTAAGAAAATCCTAATTAAACTAGGAAAAAAACAAATTAAACATATGCTTCTATTATGACTCTAATTGTCATACATCAATAGAGGACGCATACATCCTTTAGAATATTCTACGTAGGAGAGATGGTCAATTTACAATTTTGCACTCTATAGAATACCTCGTAACTAAAGCTATGTTAAGGGAAAATAACTGATAAAGACATGTTGGAGGACCTGCTCAACATCAAGCTTCTAACATGGTTCTGTAGCAATAATATAGAGCTTGTTAGTGCAAAAAATATTCTGACTTGATTTCATGCCTTCTCATTGCTATGAAGAATAATGAGCTACTAATGAAAAATCAACAAGCTCATCCAACTGGTACAAAACCATTTCCTAAAGCGAATGCTATTTCACATAACTATAGTAATAATCAAGGACATGATCGTGGTTATGGCCGTGGATGTCGATGCTATCACTGTCATTGTCGTGGTTGTGGTTGCATTTATTATTCACCCCAGGTGATTATAACAAAAAATCAATTAAATTAAAAGAATGATGAAGGGAGATCTACTCAAAGCAAGAATTAAGAAAGTACTTGTAATATGTGTGGAGCTACATGTCATTTCTAGCGATTTTGTTGAGCACACAAGCATTTTATTAATATGTATGAAGAATCTTTGAAGAAAAAAAAGATTATTGAGACAAATTGTACTATTCTAGTTGATGATAACACATATCTAGATGTCTTGACTTTTATTTTTTAAAGACTGATAAAAAGTCAAATGGCTTAATTGGTGATAAAGATACTCATGCCAATTAAGATCAGCCATTGAATTTTAAGAATTGATATTTATATGTTTATGTCTATTTTATTTTTGTATTATTTATAATAATGTCCAATAAAACTTGTTCCTTTGTTAAAGGATATGGATCTTCAAAAGGGTTTATATGATAAAGAAATATATAGAGTTGACAGTGCAACTCCACATACTATTCTTAATATTAAAGATAATTCACAAGTTTAACATTAATTAAAGTTTAAGTTAAATTATCTTACGTTTTGTTGATCTGATTGAGGACTCTTGACAAGCCATATTCATATTAGCAAATGGTGTAGAATTATGTACGCATGGCGCTCTATATTGATCCATTGAAGTAATCTCTTTAGTTTCAAAGTTATTAATTGTAATGAGTTTCAAATAGAGACATTGAGTTAGAATAATACAAAATATCTATGTATCACTTCTAGTGTCCTGCCAAAAACTTGTAATAAATGAGTTTTTCAGCTCTGTCATTAAGCCTATACTATAAGATAATAAATGCAATTGAGAGCTATGCAGTCATGAACTAGAAGCTTTGCGATCCAAAAGCTTTTATGTTTTGGCATGAATGTCTTGGTCACCTTGCATTAACTATTATCCATAAAATTATTGCAAATTCTCATGGAAACCACTAAAGAATTTAAAGATTCTTTTATTTAATTAGAATAATTTCACTATTTGTTCTTAAGATAAATTATTAGTTAGACCATCTCCTTTTAAAGATCGGTCTTGAATCTCCATCATTCTTACAAAGAATTTAGGGAGATATATGTGGATCAATTCACTCATTTAGTGGTCTATTTTGTTATTTTATGGTCTTGATTGATGTTTTTGTATGATGGTCGCATATTTTTATTATCTACCTATAATATTGCATTAGCTAGATTGCTTGCATTGGTTATCATGTTACGTGCACAGTTCCTAGATTATCCAATCAAGATTATTCGTTTAGACAATGTTGGTGAGTTCACTTTTAAAAACTTTTAACAACAACTGCAGGCCAGTTAGGATCCCGACATCATACATTCACACTCATAATGGATTAATAGAATCCTCTATTAAACAAATTCAGATAATTGCAAGAACTTTGTTATTACATATTTAATTACCTACTTCTGCATGAAGACATGCTATTTTTCATGCTGCAACATTGATTCGCTTGAGGCATATTGCCTACTAGGGCATTAACTTATACATCTCATTTGCACATCTTTGGTTGTGTTGTAAAATTCCATCTTGCTGAAATAGGAACTCAATGATGTTTAGGAATTTTTATGGGTTTTAATTCATTACCTATTATTAGATATCTTGAGATTCTTATCGAGATTTTTTTACTTTTTTTTAGTGCAAATTGTCATTGATGAGACATAACTTCCTCTATTGGGAGAGAAAAAATTGCCACATAATGAATTGTACGTAGGATAATTAACGAAGTATATGAGAAAATTCACTTCTAGTAAATTGTAAATCATTTGTCAATGCATTTATAGATGTATTTAAAGTAACTAAGTCATATATATCAACTACAAATGGTACTTGGAAAGGTAGTTGTTCATACTAAACATTTTCATAAAAAGGCAGTTGATGAATTATTTATGGCATGTGATAACTCTAGGAAATGAGAGTTATTACATCAATTCTAAACTTAAATCAATATCAATTAGAGAGTAAATAAAGTGTTTTTATTACATTTTGGTTACTTTTTTCATAAACATTCATGTTAGTTGGGTTTTAATAAGTTTTGTTTAAATCAAGTAATTTGTGCTAAAAACAGGTGCATAATTGTAGGTTTTAAATTCATAAGGGGATGCTGAGACATTAGATGAGCAAGAGGAGGAAAGAAGATGGCCACAAAAGAAGACAAGCACAATTGGGAATAATGCAGTGCTATTGTAGATGCTAGAGCAACCAGTACTGTAGTAATCAGAGAGCAATGCGAGAGAAAGCTTAAAGTGTGGGTCAACCATAAAATCGAGATCTGCATGTTTCCTAATTTAAACGTATGCATGCACATGGACTTTGGGTCTTTTACTCTAATTTGCAATATAAAAAGAGGCATGCACCACATAGAAAGACGACAAGGAATTATCATAAAAAATAATTAAAAAGGCAAGAAGAAGGAGATCAAGATTGAGGAGTACTACTCGAAAAAAAAAGAAAAGAACCGTGCATAATTATTTGTCTTTCATTGTGCTCAAGTTATATATTCTCTTCTTCTTTGAATTGTTAGGATGTATTCCGAGATCAATATATTTGTGTTTATTTTTCTCATTCAGATTGTGAACTAAATTTACTTGTGGTTGAGTGATAAAAATCTGATGGGTTCTTGACTGTTCTTTTATATTGTTATGGTAATGCTATAACATTATACTCTAGTAGTTTTTATGAATACAACTATTATTTCGGTTGACGACCCATTTAATAGTTTCAGTTAAGATAGAGCAACAAAAGGGCACGTCTTAGCGAACATTATTAGAGTATTACTTGTTCTTAAGTCGAGTTTCCTAGATTAGGTTACCTTGAATCCCACAAGGGCAATACTTGAAGTTAAGATTTGTGACACTCTAGACATAGGTGTTCACCTTGTAGGGTAGAGAGATTAAAGGTTATAATGTCGTATCATAAATATATAAGTAACTGGTCATTGTTAGTAGATTTAAAGGTATGAGATTTCTAACATACGATAGCTGCGGATGCAGATTTATTCTACCTATTGCTGCAGCACTTATTGTAACAACTGGTGTTAATTTAGTAAACAACAGTCACCCCATCAGGAGAGTTTGATCATTCAACTACTATATTTTCAATTGAATCTTAGACACATTTAACTTAATTTATTTCATTACAGTATTTTTTTATTTCAATCTCTCATAATTATTAGTTACGATAGAATTATTTGATAATTGTTTGTTTCGGTCTTTGGTTGATTTGCACTATTGTGATTACTTTAGCATTTTGAGTAACATCAATCCCTGTGGAGACGATCTTGAATACTCGTCACTTTATTACTTGTTGTATATACCTGCATATTGGCATTGATAATAATTGATTATAGAAATCAAACAATAAATTTTTGGTGCCATTGCCAGGGATTGATTGTTTATTTTTGAAGTGTGGAGTAAATCTTGATTGCGCCAAATTTGATTTGTTTCATTTTATTTATTCACAGAACGGTACATGCATGCGTAAAGATAGATTTGCTACATTCCAATTCAATTATGAGATTGAAAGGACCGTCAGGAGACTACGAAGAGAACAAAGGAATTTAGAAATTGTTTCAAGCATGAATAATTTAGAGGATACGCAAAATTTGAATCCTCACGGGCCCCTACAACCAGTCAACATTCACGAAGAGCAGAATGAACATGCCAACGGGAGACAGCCAGGCAACAATAATATTATTTACATAGTTGATGACCGAGACATAGTTGTAAGATATTACACTGTACTAACTCTACAAGTTGTACACCCTAGGATCATTAGACTTGAGGTAGAAGTAGCAAATTTTGAGTTGAAACCAGTGATGTTTCAAATGTTACAAACAGTAGGACAATTCAATGGATTGCCTAATGAATATCTTCATCTCCATTTTAAATTGTTCTTGGAAGTAAGTGATGTTTTCAAGATTGTTGGAGCAATACAAGATGCCTTAAGGCTAAGACTCTTTCCTTATTCCCTAAGAGATCGAGCAAGAGCATGATTAAATTCATTACCCTCTGATTCCATTACTACATGGAATGAATTGGCTGATAAATTCCTAATGAAATATTTTCCACCAACAAAAAATGTAAAACTGCGGAATGAGATTATTTCCTTCCATCAACTTAAAGATGAAAGTTTGTACGAGGCGTGGGAAAGATTCAAGGAATTCTCAGAAGGTGTCCTCATCATGGTATCCCTTGTTGCATTCAATTGGAAACTTTCTACAATGGTTGAATCTGAGTACAAGGTTAATGGTGGATGCTTCAGCAAATGGAGCTCTGTTATCCAAATCTTACACTGAAGCTTATGAAATTATGGAAAGAATTGTCAACAATAATTACCAGTGGCCTTCAGCCAAGCAACCAACAATAAAAAGATCAACAGGAGTACATAACATTGATGCAATTACAGCCTTATCAGCACAAGTAACCTCATTGACTAATATGGTAAAAGTCATGACAGCTGCTCCAGCAACAATAAAGCAAGTTATTGAACTTTCTTGCATCTATTGTGGTGAAGAACATGATTTTGATAATTGTCCTGGAAATATAACTTTAGTAAACTATGTGGGTAACTTTAATCGACAACCTTAGAACAACCCATATTCAAATACTTACAACCCATACTGTAAACAACGCTTAAATTTCTTATGGAGCAGTCAGAATCGAAAAGCTCCAGCATTGAATGGACTGAGTAGAAACACACAACCACCTGGTTTTCATTAACAAAGTCAAGAGCAAAAACATATTAGTTAGGATCCAATCACTTCACTAGAAGCACTAATCAAGGAGTATATTGCAAAGAATAAAGCAATTATGCAAAGTCAAGTTGTCTCCTTGAGAAACCTTGAGAACCAAATAGGACAACTAGCGACAACAATGAGCAGTAGAACTTAAGGAAGCTTACCTAGCAACACAGAAGACTCTAGGAAAGAGAGCAAAGAACACTGCAAAGTAATTAGTTTGAGATCTGGAAAAAATATTGATATCCTAGTTGAGGTGACCAAAAATAGGATGGAGTACAATTCAGCACAAAAACCAACTCAAAAGGAAAGCCTGTTACAGCAAACTCTTTTTCAAAAAACTGGTTACATGGGCCAAACAATAGCAACTGTAGAGGAAATTCAACCAGAATATGCTAAAAAAGAAGTCACAACACTAGTAATTACAACTTACACTAAATCAAACAAATAAAGTTTGATATCTTCTTAAGCTACCTAGCAGTTTAGACATCCACCACCTTTCCCACAAAGTTTCCAAAAGTAAAAACAAGACAAGCAGTTTAGCAAATTCCTAGAAGTTTTGAAGCAACTGCACATAAATATACCTTTTGTAGAAGCTTTGAAGCAAATGTCAAATTATGTAAAATTTTTAAAAGATATCTTGGCATGAAAAAGAAGGCTGAGAGAATTTAAAACTGTTGCTTTAACACAGGAAAGTAGTCATATGCTCCAGAGTAAATTTCCCACAAAATTGAAAGATCCAGGGAGTTTTACAATAGGGACTAGGTATGCTGGCAGAGCACTTTGTGACTTGGGAGCTATTATTAATTTAATGCTATTATCTGTATTTCAGCAGTTGGGAGTTGGGGAGTGTAGACCAACAACAGTCATTGCAATTAGTTGACAAATCTCATCCATACCCTAAAGGAAAGATAGAGGATGTATTGGTGAAGGTTGACAAATTCATTTTTCCAGTGGATTTTATTATTATAGACTTTGAAGTTGACAAAGAGGTATCCATTATACTTGGAAGACCTTTTCTAGTAACTGAAAAAACTTTGATAGATATGCAGAAAAGAGAGCTTACCGTGAGAGTGCATGATCAACAAGTCATATTTAATGTAGTAGAGGCTATGAGGAACCCTGATGAAACAGAAGATTGCAATTTCCTAAGTGTAGTGGATCTTGTTGTAGTAGACAGAATGGACAGATATTGCAGTAATGTACTTGACAAAGTCACCACCTTTGAGTATGTTGAAGAGGAAGATGTTGCAGCAATTTAAACAAATTGGATGGACAAACAGCAATCTGATAGGTACAGCAGGTTTATTGAACATCTGAATCTTTCAGACAGGGAAGTAAAAATAACTTTATCATTTATTAAATCACCTCCTAGTTTTGAATTAAAATTGTTACCTTCACATTTAAAGTATACTTATCTTGGTCAAAACAACACACTCATTGTAATCATTTCTTCTACTTTGGATGTAGGTTAAGAACAGAGTCTAGTAGATTTACTGGCAAAGTACAAAAGAGCAATTAGATGGACCATGGCATATATAAATGGGATAAGCCCATCCATATGTATGCGTAAAATCCTGTTAGAGAATTGTTCCAGTAATTCGGTAGAACACCATAGAAGACTAAATCCTATTATGAAAGAAGTTGTGAAGAAGGAAATCATCAAATGGTTAGATGCGGGAGTTATATACCCAATATCAGAAAGTTCATAGGTAAGCCCAGTTCAATGTGTTCTAAAGAAATGAGGGATAATAGTAATGGCTAATGAGAAGAATGAACTTATTTCTATAAGGACAATGACTGGATGGATAGTGTGTATGGATTACAAAAAGCTCAACAAAGATACAAGAAAAGACCATTTCCCACTTCCATTCATAGATTCGATGTTGGATAGACTTGCTGAAAAACAGTATTACTGCTTCTTAAATGGGTATTCAGGCTACAACCAGATTGCTATAGCTCCATAAGATCAAGAGAAGACTACATTTACTTGTCCCTATGGAACATTTGCCTTTAGAAAAATGTCATTTGGGCTATGCAATGCTCCAACAACTTTTCAGATATGCATGATGTCTATATTTTCTGATATGGTAGAGCAGACTTTGGAAAATTTCATGGATGACTTCTTAGTTTTTGGGGAAATATATAATGATTGTTTATACAACTTGGAAGAAGTTCTTAAAAGATGTGAGATGACCAACTTAGTACTCAATTGGGAAAAGTGTCATTTTATAGGGCAAAAAGAAATAATGCTGAGTCACAAGATATTCAAGGATGGTATTGAGTTAGACAAAGCTAAGATAGAGGTAATAGATAAACTGCCACCTCCAACTTCAGTCAAGGGTATAAGGAGTTTTTTGGGTTATACTGGATTCTACAGAAGATTCATTAAGGATTTTTCCAAAGTAACTAAGCCTCTGTATTCATTGCTGGAGCATGAAAAAACCATTTTACTTTGACAAAGAATGCCTTCAAGCATTTGGAGAATTAAAAAAAGCCCTGATCATTGCTCCAGTAGTTATTTCTCTAGATTAGACTTTACCATTTGAATTGATGTGTGATGCTAGTGATCATTCTATGGGAGCAGTATTAGGGCAAATAAATGATAAGATTTTTCATTCCATATACTATGCAAGAAAAACGTTCACTCCAACTCAGATCAATTACACAACTACAGAGAAAGAGTTGCTAGCAATAGTTTTTGCTTTTGACAAATTCAAAGCTTACCTGGTAGGTACTAAAGTAACTGTTTACACAGACTATGCATCCATCAAATATTTAATTTCAAAGAAGGATGTCAAACCAAGATTAATCAAATGGATCTTACTGCTTCAAGAATTTGATCTGAAAATTAAAAATAGAAAGGGGACTGAGAATCAAGTGGCAGACCACTTGTTATGGTTGGAAGCAGACACTAGTACATTGATAAGGAAGGGCATCACCGAAACTTTTCCTGATGAACAACTGTTGGTAGTACAACAAGCACAGATGCTACAGCAGTCAGAATCTCCATGGTATACAGACTTTGTTAACTACTTAATAAGTGGGTTGCTACCATCTGAGCTGAAGTTTCAAGAGAAAAAGAAATTTATTCATGATGTTAGAAGTTATTAGTGGGATGACCCACATTTATATAAGCTATGCTTAGATAAAGTAAAAAAGAAGATGTGTTGCAGCAGAAGAAATACCTCATATACTAGAGTCATGTCATGCTGTAGTATATGGAGGATATTTTGGTGGTCACAGAACAGCTACCAAAGTTATACAATCAGGTTATTATTAGCCCACTATTTTTAAATATGCTTATGAATTTGTTAAATGTTGTGACAGGTGTCAAAGGACAGGGAACATAACTAATAGACATGAGATGCCATTGACTAACATACTGGAAGTGGAAGTTTTTGATGTTTGAGGAATAGATATCATAAGACCTTTTCCCCTATTCTTTGGGAATTTATATATTCTTGTTACTGTGGATTATGTCTCCAAGTTCTCGAAGTGAGAGAGATTGATGTAGGATGGTTGTGTATTATGAGCGGCATACTTTTCGAAGGGGATAATTTGGGCTACAGGTGCCCTTTTTTAGCGTATCATATACTGTTTCAAAGCTTGCAATGAAAGGAACCATACTTAGAACCAACTTGTACTATTTTGTCCTGTGGTCGAGCTAGAAGTTACGCTTCTTTCCTAGTTATTTTTTTAATCTTAAGATATTTTTGTATTTTCCTTGTTTCTTTTATGACTTTTATCTTTTTTTTTTTAAAAGTCGGATTTGGACTCCATTTGTTTTGGATTCTTATTTTGAGTAGGAAAATTTTACTATCAAATAATATTCTCGATCTATTTTGGTAAATCGTAATATTTAAGATTTATAAAAAGGGGCCGAAAACCCTAACTTTGTTAATTCATACTTATTCAATAAATTACATTATTTAGAAACATTTGTTTCTTTATCTTTCAAACCTTAAACGTTTTTGTTTCGTCAATTATTTGTTGTAGCAAATGGAAAAGTTATTCTAAAAAAAGAACAAAATAGGGAGAAAAGTTAAATATGAAAACTAATGGGTAATTAAAAGGAAAGAACGACAAAATAATAGAAGACAATCATCTATGATAATAATGTACTTTAGATCTTTCACATGATGATAGTCTTATCCATTGGGAAATCTATAGATGTAACTATTTTCTATATTAACTTTATAGTGGGGTTATAGATGTAACAATTATTTGTTGTAGCAAATGGAAAAGTTATTCTAAAAAAAGAACAAAATAGAGAGAAAAGTTAAATATGAAAATTAATGGGTAATTAAAAGGAAAGAACGACAAAATAATAGAAGACAATCATCTATGATAATAATGTACTTTAGATCTTTCACATGATGATAGTCTTATCCATTGGGAAATCTATAGATGTAACTATTTTCTATATTAACTTTATAGTGGGGTTATTTGAACCCATTAAACTGCTTATTAAACCTATTTACTCCATAAATCTACCCTTAAATTTTCAAATTTTAAATTTGACTCAATAAACCCACCTAAATACCCCATATACCCTTACTAAATTCAATTTTTGTAATAATAATGGTTTCACTCATTAAACCCATTAAATTCATTTATTACCCTTAATAATTTTTTTTTTCATTAAACTGAAGATTTTCTTTATTAATCTGATTAAAAAATATAATTACAGCACACATTCATCCTTCTTACTATTATTTTTTAAGATGAAATTGTCTTCCGAACGAAATCATTATGGCTAGTTAATTCCCATTTGCAAAGCCTTGCTTTAATGTGGCTCCAGTGTCAACATTTTGAGCTATTGCCACTACCAAACCTTTCTCATCCCAATTTACACCCATTTAACAATGTCTCAACGTTTGATTCAAGAAGTAGATTATTCAAATTTTGTATATATTCCTATCATTGCTTCTGTAATAGTCACCAACATAGAATAAGCCATAGTCTCTAGAAGTAACTTTTACAAATTGATTGCAAGGAAAATATGCAACAGAGCAAACAGATGCAGCTGCTACACCAAATATCAAGCTTCTCCTCCCATTCCCATTGTTAGCCTCAACATTCAATCTAACTTTTTCTCTTCACCTTCACCATTTGCTCCTTTTGTTGTACTTGCAACAATAGCAAGTCTTTGGCCAACGTTGACCTAAGCCTAGCTGGCGCTATAGAGGAAGGAGGCTATCACGATCTCTGATGACATAACCACAAATTTGTTACTGTGAATCCAATATGATTAGAGTTTAATGAAAATATGATTATAGTTTAACCATATCGAAAGTAAAGATGGGTTCATAGAATAAAGATCCTCTTTTTTTACCATATTGTAATGCCATATTTGTGCTTTCATTTTGGGGTATTTTAATCACAAAAAATTATTTTTTAAAGTGGGTTTAGGGAATAGTTTAGTGGGTTCAAATAGCCTTATCCTAAACCATGTTTTAAAAAAGACCATAATCCTAATTACCATAGTGAGGTGAGAAAAAGTCAAACTCTAACAAGTCATTTCTAATATCTGTAGTGATTGGTTTGTGTGTGGCATCTAATTGATGGATTTAAAAAAAATTATTTGAAAATAAGAAGTTTGGATTCCAATCCTGCATACTTAAAAAAATTATTATTTAAGAACTTGAAAATTTTAGATTATAATTTGGGCTCAATAAAACTCGAATCCAAGCTCAATCCTTGGCTCTTACTAATGTTGGGGTCATCAATTTGAATAATATGGAGGCTCTTTCTCTTCTCCACACAAAAGAATATGAAATAGGGATAGATTTCCCTTGAAGTTGTGTAACTTGTGTTGTAGCAATTCACAAAAATTATAAGAAGGGAAACAAGAGGAAAATGCTCGCGTAAAAATTTCTCCTTTCATTATCAATGCTTTTACTTACAAATTTGTTTGATAGCAAGCACAATTGTGGCCCTTATTATAGGGATAATCAGGTATGCATCAGCGGTTGTGACAACAGTACGTCATTTACGGACGCCTCTTGTGAGATGCTACAATTGTTTACTCTATTCTCTTGAGAATCCAGAAACATAGCTTCAGACAATTTCTAAAGAAGGCACAAAGCTCAAAGATAAACTCCGCACGGCAAGCAAACAACACAGGTATTAACTAGCTGAAGGAAGCCTCTGACAAAACTGAGGAAATCTGAAAACTTTCCAACCCCGAATGTTTTTTTGGGTATTTACCAAATTATTATAAACGATACGCCGTCAGGAAAAAAAAATCAGAGATCATAGAATGAGGAAAAAAGCTTGAAATTGAGTTTCATCAGGAGATCAAAAAGTGGGGACAATTGAGAATCTTCAGAAAATTATTTGGCCAACAGACATAGAAAGCTATTGAAAAGATATGAAGGTTGTATCATAATGATGAGATATTAGTAATTGGGGTTTCAATTGCCTGTAGTATTGGCAAAACTGAGGTTATGGCGCATGCCTGCAAAAGAATACTTAAAAGTAATAACGAGTGTCATAATTTTATTTGGGTCGAACGATTGCACGAAAATGATATTAAGAAGCTACAAATGAAAATAGCCAGTACAATAGGTGTGAGTCTTTAAAGTCATGTTACTACTACAGCAAATGCAGCTTCCTTGAGGAACAACTTGTTGAATATGGGAGAGTTTCTTTTGGTTTTGGATAATTTGTTCAAAGCCTTCTCTTGAACAAATTCGAGTACCGACAGAAAATGGTGCCAACAAGGTGATCATAATGTCGCGATATCCATCAGTGCGTATGTAGATGGATCAAGGAAAAACATTGCAATAAATTGTTATCTATTGATGAAGCCTATGAATTGCCCTTAGATAAAACAACCTTTAATAACAATAATGTCTTACACATACCAGGAGAAACTAAATCGATTTTAAAAAACATTGTGAAGAAACACAGTGGCCTGCCACTGGCAGTCATAGTAGTTGCAAGATACCTAAGCAAATTGAACTAGGACACTAACATTTTTGTTGAACGAGCTTTGAATAAGAAATTGGATGTATTCAACATCTTCAAATATATGGAAGGTAAAATTGTTGCAAATTTAATGGTTATTTATGAGATATTGTCGAAAACTACAGACAGCTGCATCCAAGAATGTCTTCTTTACTATACAATGTATCCAAGATATCAATTATTTATGGCAAAGGAGTTAATAGAGTATTGGATGTGGGAGGATTTATTAGGTGAAGTAGATTTCATACATGAAATGTTGGAAGAAGTTGAAGTAATACTAGATAAGCTCAAATATGCTTCCCTTTTAGAGAGTGTAGATCTTGAGAATGGAGTAAAAATGGTAACACTACAAGAACAGGTAATAGATGACAGGAAATTATTATCATAAAAGGGGGTGCACGACAGACAATTTATCCGTCATCTATGTCACTGTCATTAATTTATGACATAATATTTCCCGTCATGCATTCATGATGATATTTCACGGTCATATATCTGTCACACAATAGTTTAATGTGAAAAAAATAATTAAATTAAAATTTAAATTAATTAAATTTTTGCGCATTTTTTTAAATTTTTTAAGTGGGAAATTCAATTATCATTTGTAAATTTATTTTTCAATTTTGGCGGAAACTTATTTATGACAAAATGTGTGATGGATATTTCCCGTCATGAAGTTATATATTTTTTATATTATGATTGTAATTTATTGATGAATTTAAGTTTACAAATTTAATTAATTAATAAAATGGATATCATAAAAAATAAAAAACAATTAATATTAATTAACATCCATTCAATTTAGCAAATTAATTTTGAAAGAAATAGTATCCAATGTGATCACCACCAATACATAATAAAACATCTCAAATTAGAAAAATCATCCTAAAGAATAAAATAATAATTAAATTCCAATCAAAATCCAAGAAAAACAATTAAAATTTCAGCCACCAAGCCAAGTTACCCAATAAAATTTCCAAAAATTAATGCAAGTATTCCAACGGCAAGTTTTTGAGCAAAACTTCCAGTAGCAATACCATCTTCCAACAACACTCTAATTCTAGCTACATACCATGAACACTCCAACTCATAGTCAGCAACCCACCATCTTCCAATAGCACTCTAATTAATTCTGACATATATCTAGTATCATTCCAAACTAATCTATGCAGAATCAATCAAAAATCTGCAGGGGTTGTCTAAGTGAAAAAAGCTTGTAAATTACCAGGGTTGTTTTCACTGCAGAGAAGCAGCAAAGCAGTCCATGTAAATAGACATAGGAGAATGTAAAAATTAAAAAATGAGAAAGGAAGAAGAGTAATCTATTTACGCCTGAACTGAAACTCAGAGATAAATAGACATAGGAGCAAAGGTTCCTCTTTTAGACACAAGAACTACAACACATAATAAAAGTCATCACATTAAGCAAACACACCCACGCATGAATCATAAGATTTCTCCATAACATTAGCATGAAGGTTCTCGATTATAAGGAAAATGGTTCCATCAAGTCATGACTTAACAAACAGAAACATTAATAGTACTCAAGCCACACAATATTGCTAAAGAAGACACGGCATGGCATAACTTATGGTAGTTATGAAGTATCAAGCCTGCAGTGAACAAATGAAGATACAAGACTTATGACCTTTACATCATACATAGCCAAAATTTGTAGAATTCAATTATATAGCATAAATTTAGCCAAGTTATGCCAAGAAAAGAAATTGATACAACTCAAAAGTTACAAGGCGTAACCAGTGGATTTAAAACAAATATCAATTAGTCTCTTAGGTTTTAACCATCCATTGTTTGTAAAAAAAGAAAAAGGATTGAAAGTGAAGCCCAAAAGAAATGACACATGTGCTTAAACATCACCAATGTCAGATACTTTTTACAATGGTAAAACATTACCTAGACTAAATTCTAGAGTCCTACAACTCTAATCCTATAGAAATGGGATTCCATATTACTAATTTTGTTTGCTCAAATAACTTAATGGCTCACAAACCATTGAAGGAAATACAATTTTCATTCAGCAAGATGGAACCACATCTCATCAATTTGGAGAAATTTCTCCATTCAGAATGCATTTCTCCAAATAAGATGCCTTGGAAATTCAGAGTGAGAAATAAGAAACAAACTTCATAATCTTTTTGTATGTTCCTTAAAAGCTAAAATGTTCTTAACATCCATAAATAGAACAAAACTAAATCACACTGTGGAAGGGAAAAAACCACAGAACCAGTGAAAATAGAGAGAGAGAGAGAGAGAATCATTGCACAACAAACTAGAGCAAGTTTGTTGGTTGGCCGACAATTGTTTTTGTCTTCATTTGATTAAATACCTCTTCTCATACTAAAATATGAAAAATATGCAGAGAAATCAAACTGATTGAAATATAACTCAACATCCATTAACTAAAACCCACAAAACCAAAAGTACAACAGAAGCAAAGGCAAAGCAAGTACCCATGAACATTTATAGAAAGAGTGATTGCCTATCGAAGAGGATTGTAACACAAAATCTTCATCTAACATAAGTCATAATTTAACTAGATATTGGACATGGAACATTACAAAATATGAACTCCTACAAGTACAAATAGAAAGCAAAAGACAATAAATTAGGAGTAAAGGCTTTCTTTAAACTGACCGAAAAAGCTCAACTTGAGTTGCTCCATATTGGATCTTTGAAGGAAATGGGGTACCCAAACCTTGACCTACAGTTTCATTGCTGCAACCATCGCAAGGAGGTGCATTGACCCACCTACAATATTGGAGTATGAATATTACATAAATAAGATTCATCGTGTCAACAATATGGCAAAAGAAAAGAATTCTGCTATACTGACGATTTACAATACAGACTTGTTGGCATATATGTTTTCATAATGTTGATTTTGATGATAATAAACAATATTAAGAATGATTAATCTTTTAAGCTCAAATTATTTTCTTTTTAAATAAATCATTATTTTCAAATTATAAAGGTTTCATATTTAATGGAAAAATGATATTATGAAATTAAACTATTTTGGACTAAAATGAACGTATTTTAAAATCTTTGATAGTATTTTAAATTTCGGATTTGGACCTATTTGAAACTATTTAAATATTTTTGGGTCATTCTATAATTTCACATAGTTTGGGCAAAATCATAATTTCAGAAAGTTTTGAGATTGACAAAGTATTATTTAAAAATTCTGAAATTGGACCTATTTGAAAGGTTTCATAACGTTTTGAGCCATACTACAATTTTATAACGTTTTTGGGGTCAAACTATAAATTTAGAAAATATTTCACTGTAGCAAGTGGCTAATCGGATGTGCAAAACCGGTAGGGCAGATGTTGGGTAGAATATATCCGAATGGAAAGCGGCTAATTGGATCCTGACAAACGGTAATCCGGTTGTTAGGCAGTGAGCTTCTAAAGCATAAACGGCTATCCAGATTTCACAAGCGACATATCAGATGTTCAGAAATTCAAAATTGTGACTGTAACAGTAACATTAAGCGGCTAACCGGATGTCCATAAACTGTAAGCCGGTTATGACCAAAATGTGCATAACGGCTCATTTTTGAGCTCAAACTATATAAACTTAAAACCAATTCATTTTTGGTAAACTAGGTAAGCATAAACAAGTGCATACAACTTATATTGAGCTTCAAATTTGAAAATCATCATAGATTAAATCTTCATTGAGCTATCATTTATATATTCACTCTCAAAGAAAGTTTTATTGTTGTAATTTTCATTTCTCATCAAATTGTGAGTGTACAAATGTGAGAAACACTTGGGGTGAAGAGATTGGGAAGATAATCTCTTGATTGTAAAGGGTCATTGATACCTTAGAAGTCAATTGTAAAAACTTGAAGCCTTGGGAGGCTTGGATAATGAAATCCTCAAGCAGGTAAGCTTGGAGGCATGGACGTAGGCGGAGATTACCAAGTCACGTAAAAATTCTTGTGTTTGTTTTTCTCTTCCCTTACTCTTTTAATATTGTGCATGATTGAATTTATAGTTTTCAATTTGATTAAAGTAATAGATTAAATTATTGTGTGGTTTGCTTAGCTTAAATTTTAAAATCCCAATTCACCACCCTCTTGGGTTGCCTAGTTAGTATTTCATTTAGTATCAGAGTGAGGTGCTCTTGTGTAGACTTAACCATCTAGAGTTAAAGATTAATAGTAACCTAATTTGTTCAACTTTCATGGAAGCCCAATCCACCACTAGACCTCCATTTTTTAATGGTAATGACCACCTTTATTGGAAAATTAAGATGAGAGTGTTTTTACAAGCCTTAGATTATGAAATATAGGAAATAGTTTGTGATGGTTCATTCATTCCTAGGAAGAATGTTTTAAGTGAGTTGGATAAGAAAAATATGTCTTTAAACTCTAAGGCTATGAATGATTTATTTTGTATTTTAGATAAAAAGGAATTTCATAGAGCTTCAAATTGTTCTAATGCTTATGAAATTTGGAGAAAACTTGAAATTGTGTATGAGGAGACTACAAACGAGGAAGAATTTCATGAAGTGTCAAATTTGGCACTTATGGCAATTAGAGATGAATCGGATGATAAACTTGATGAGGTAAATAATCTTCCTCCTTATGATGAATTACATGATGCTTTTAAAGAATTGCATGATGAGTGGATGAAAGTTGGTAAAAAAAATGAATGCCTTAAAAAGAAAATGCTACAACTTACAAATGAAAAGGATACCGTGCAAAAATGCATTGATTCATTGAATCAAAAGATAAAGAAATTAGAATTAGAGAATAAAACATTGCATAATGAAGTTGCATTATCAAATGAGAAATTCAGCACTTCACACGAGCATCTAGAATCACATATAGATAACTTGAAAAATGAAAAGGATACTTTACAAAAATGTAATGATTTATTAAATGAAAAGATCAAAGGACCAGAGTTAGATAATAAAATGTTGCATGATAGAATTGCATCATTTAAAGTTAAACAAAATATTTCGTATGAACATGAAAAATCGCATGTTGATAAATTGATGAAAGAAAATGATGTGCTTAAGAAAAAGAGTAATAAGCTCAATGAAATTGTGTTAAAATTCACAAATGGTCAAAAGAACCTAGAAAAATTACTAAGCACTAAAAAATGTGTGTTTGATAAAGAAGGACTTGGTTATAATCCTTACTTGAAACAAAAATATTATAAGAATTATTTTGTTAAGGCTACCTCCACAAGTGATCATAAGATTGTTTGTCATTATTGTAGTGGAAATGGTCATATGAGTTTTAGATGTCCAACAAAGAGAAATATATATTATGGAGTCAAATGTATTTGGGTTCTAAAAGGAACTAAATCTAATGTTCAAGAACCCAAGAGTATTTGGGTACCAAAGCACACAACTTGAATTTTTTTTGTAGGTACCACAAACAAGGAATAGTGGAGAGTTCCTTGATGAAGCTTGTGAGGATAATCATTTGAGCATGACCTAGGACAAAAAGATCAGGCAAGATGATTTAATTGTTTTGGTAATAATTCTTGCCATATTAATTTTGTTGAATGGATCATGATAAATGGATAATAGCTTGAATTTGTGAAAGTATACTTGTATGTTTACATGATTGAATTATCATTGTGTTTAACATTGGGTGCTTTATCATGATGTATGGTTATATATATGATGATAGCTTGTCAACTCATCATGATGGATTTGTTTGATTTTAATGATTATGTAATGCCTAAGCATGATAAATAAGCGATATGCTTTAATTCTCAATCTTTGAATGCTTACATATTTCATGATTGTGTGATGTATATGCATGATAGATGTGTTATATATTATTTCTTGTATTAAAAGTGATTATGGTGGAGAATTTCAAAATCATGCATTTGAGATTTTTTGTAATGATTTTGCCATTGAGCATCAATTTTCATCACCTAGGACTCCACAATAAAATGGAGTTGTAGAGAGAAAAAATAGGTCTATTCAAAAAATGGCTAGGACCACGTTGATTAGACATCATTTCAATAATACTCCATATGAGCTTTGGAAAGATAGAAAACCCAACATTGGCTATTTCAAATTTTTTGGATGCAAATATTTTATTTTGAACACAAAAAATAACATTGGCAAATTTGATCCAAAATTTAATGTTGGTATTTTTCTTGGCTATTGAAACACAAGCAAAACTTATAGAGTGTATAACAAAAGAACTTTGATTGTGGAACAATTTATACATGTTACATTTGATGAGTCTAATTCTTCCTCTACGGAGAAAGTCATTATTGATGATAATGCAGAAGAAGAACAACAACAAAAAGCATCAAATGACAACAAAAAAGATGCATCATATGAAAATCAAGAGGAACATCATGAAGAAACAAATGCAGAGCAAAATGAAAGTAATTCCCAAACACTCCCCAAAGAGTGGAAGTATGTTTCTTCTCACCCTAAAGACTTAATCTTAGGAGATCCATCAAAAGATGTAATTACTAGATCATCATTTAGAAATATATGTAAGTATTTGTAATAATGGATTTGATCACTTGTTATTTAACTCATAATTATGGTTTTTCTTAATAGTTATGTTGATTTTGATGATCTATATATTGCCATATGTTGATTTTGATGATTTATGTATTGCCATTATGTACTTATGCTTTACTTAAGTTTTGATGATAAAGAATGTGCTTTGATGATTACATTGTATTTGATGAAGTTTGATCTTATGCAATCTATGATTGGTGAGTGGATGCATTTTTTGTATTTTATCGATGTATTGTTGAATATGCATTACTTGTTGTAAATGATATAAAAAAAATACATGTACTTCGAGAATTTAAGCGTATGAGATTTTTTTTAAGTTATATTGAAATGTCACATTAGAACCTAAATGAGTTTAATTTTTAATGTGATTAGTAATTATGGAGCTTGGATAGTTGATAATATGCATGCCAATTTGGTAAATAAATCAAAACCACTTTGCGAAGAATAATTTTAAAAAATTAGGCATGAACTTGGAATGATGAAATTTATTAATCTCTCTAATCATGTTATTAATAGTATTAAAATTGATTTCTTGATGAATATATGTGTGTTGCTTGATGAATTGGTAAAGTTGTTAGTTTGTTATCATTGTTGAAGCTTATATCTTTTTAAATCATGTTGTGCATTTGAGAATTTGTTCATTTTTAAGGAGAGGATTTGCCGAAAGTTTTGCTTGCACAAAATGGGTAATACGTTCATCGAATTATTTTTGATGATCTTGTTTCGATTGCATCTATGTATCTTTTCTTTTTTTTTACGACGAAGGGGGAGATAAATATGATATGTTTTTGGATAAAATCATTTCGGTTAAAATTTTAAATTGGCCATATATTTAGGGGGAGTGTAACGACCCGCCCCGCACTCCCAGGGCGAATCTTATTGCTAGAAGCTTAAATCTCATAAAATAATAATAAATAATCCTTTTACAATCCATAAAAATCATATCCTTAAAATTAAATACAAAGCAGCGGAAGAATTTAAAATTCATGCCAAACCATCTAATTCCACCATTCAAATCCTTATCAACGCTCAACACGAATCCTGCTTACAGAAACTGAATCACAATAAACTATAATGAGTACAAAACTCAGTAAGTAAACCAGTTTTGTATATATCAAAATACATACATACATATACATATCAAATGAATGACGTGCCATGATATTCAAAAACATCGTAAAACAAATCATCGAAATCTCATTCTGTCTTTCTCAAACTTTCACATTCTCTTTTAAACCACTTACTTGAGTTACCTTCATTCGATTACTGCTTAGTAGGACACTCCCTTAACTTTCATAACTTTCTCTTTCATACTCTTTGGGCTTCTCGCAATGCGTCCCTCGCCCACTTATCTCATAACTATATAAACATCTGGAGAGTCCTCCACTAAGCCAGTAACGAATTCAAGCATCCAAGCTAAAACTGTAAAAAAATCTTTCTTTCTTTTCAAATCTCATTTGCTAAAATCAACTTTCTCATTTTCCAGGAAACATGGAAAACATAATGCATTTTCGTGCTCATGCCAATGAAATATTCATATGTATGCCCATGTCAATAAACACATATATATCAACATCTCATATCAAAACATCACATAAACACATGGGCATAACAGATAAATCAATATTCGTACATATCTCAAAATAGACTTTTCAAACATGTCAAACATATATATTGTTTATTGTGATTCGTTTGGAAATCCAGTTTACTTACCTCCTCGTATCCTCGAGTAATAAATACACAAATCGATATCATCGGCCTACAAATAAATAATACTCGCATAAGAATAAAATGAAACCAGAATTATCAACTCCAATATTCTCAAATTCCTCAACATAATCACATTCCATACTTAACCTCAAATAATCTTAATTAAATCATAAATCATCAAAATACTCATAATTCTTGAAATTACGAAATTACCCTCAAATATCAAAATTACCAAAATGCCCTTGAATCAATATTACCAAAATACCCTCATCTCAATATTACCAAATTAACCTCAAAATCATAAATTACCAACTTATCCTCAATGCCAACAATTACTAAAATACCCACAAAATCAGAAATTACAAAATTGCCCTTAGACAGTGAAATTACCGAAATACCCTCGCCGGTCAACGGTCACCGGAATTCAACCGACGGCGACGGGAAGCTCAGAACTGAAAGTTCCAGCCACGCTGAGTCCAATGGTGGCGGTGGTGTCCTCCCACGCGCGGCGATGGCGTCAAATCGAGCTCCCAAAGCCGTGAATCCATCAACGGCCGATCAACGGCAAAACGACGTCCCCGACATCCATGGCTGGTCGGAAATGACAGAGGGAAGGGTAAGGAACAAAACCCGAGTGCTAGCTTCATCGGAAACCGGCGAAATCACGGCGAATCGAGCCGGCGATTCCGCGGAGCTTCCAAGCTTCGATCGGCGGCTTTCCGATCGATTTCCGGCAGCAAGGACAGCATGCATACGTTGCTCATCTCTCAAGCTTCGAAACGGTACCAACCCAAACTCGCGGGTCTGGGTTGGGTTCGGGTCAACGGTTTGGGTTCTCTCTCTCTCTCGGTTCTCAGCTCTCTCTTTCTTTCTCTCTCTCTTTCTCTTATATATAGGGTGGTCAAAAATGGGTAAAACCCGGGTGTGGGGTGTTACAGGGAGCATATAATAAGATTTTGGATAATATGCATTTTGAACTTTTTTTTTGTCCAAAGGGGGAGACAAAGTAATATATCATTTCGATGTTGTCAAAAGGAGGAGAATAACATGCATTTTAAATAATTGTTTTGATAATTGATATGTGATTATGGTGATGATTTTGAGATAATGATGATTTGATTACATAATTGTTTTATATGATAATTTTATGTCATGAGTTGTTGATTTGGTAATTACTGGAATAATGGTTCATGATATTTTGGTGTGATGATTTGTGTATGGAGTTGGCTTATATCATGATTTATAATAATTTGGGAGTAATATTACTAAACTTGTATTTGAGGTAATGCTTATTGTTAGAGGGAGAATGTGTTGAAATTTCTACTCAGACAAACATGAGTAATAAATTTGCTACTCTTATTATTTTTCTTTAAGTTTTCTTTTCGATTATAAAGGGGGAGAAGAATGCATGCTTTTAAATTTATAAAAATTTACTACTCTTTTTCTTTGCCAATTAAGTTTTCTTTTTGATGCTGAAGGGGGAGAAAAATCCATGTATTTAAATCTGTTAATTTAGCTAATTGGCAAATTGTAAGAGAAAATTATATTTAGGGGGAGCTATTTGTGAAACCATTCTTTAAATACATGAAATGTTTGTCATCATCAAAAAAAGGGAGATTGTTAACATATATGTTTTCATAATGTTGATTTTGATGATAACAAACAATATTAAGAATGATTAATCTTTTAAGCTCAAATTATTTTCTTTTTAAATAAATCATTATTTTCAAATTATAAAGGTTTCATATTTAATGGAAAAATGATGTTATAGAATTAAACTATTTTGGACTAAAATGAAAGTATTTTAAAATAATAATTCTATCATAAAACCATCATTAATTCGTGATAGAAAATAATTTTATCACAACGCCATCATTAATTCATGATTGATTGAAAATAATGTCACAAGTCTATCATAATTTTATGATATACCCATAATTTGTCATAAGTTATCTGTCATCTATTAGCAGTTTTCTTGTAGTGTAAAAATGCATCCTCTTTTTTGGGATATGGCAATGGCAATCCAAAGCAGCAAAAGAAGTTATCGGTTCTTTTTTATTTATTTATTTTGACCACTAGGTATCCTGGGGAGGGCCCCAATTGTGGGAGGCACCTTTAAGCCCGTATCACAACCCAAACTAGAAGTCCCTGCTCGAACCGAGAGGCACAAGTTCTCCCAATAAAGGCGACTTCCCTGTGACTCGAACTGGGGAGCAAACCTAGTCAAGCCACTTAAGGGGACTCCATTACTAGTGGAGCCAACACTTTTTTGGTAAGTTCTCGATTCTTTAATAAGGCATATATAGAGATTGGCTTGGAGATGCTAAGAATGTCTCACTAATGAGAAATGGTATAAAAAAGTTTTACTATGCAACTAATTTTCCCTAATTGTCAACATTAATTTTGCAATACAACCCTATTAATTCTTTTATGATGTCCCACATCTTAAATTTCTTCACGGGTCCAATACCAATATAAGGTTTTAGTCTAAAAGCCTTTCTCGTTTACATGAGCTGAATATTATGTTGATACAAAATTAACGAGACCTAACTATTATCCCTCTGTTACGAGACCTTAGGGCACTTATAGTTCTCGATGTTTCTAGTAGCCCTACAAAAGAATTTGCCCTCAGGGATTATGTCCTTAACTCAACTCAAATGCTTGGGGCTGTCACGAACTGTATTGATAAGTTTTTCGTGTGGTCTAATATACTATCTCTGTAATCTACATGCATTTTTAATAATGGGACATGGCATCCACTGGTTCTCACAATCTGTTGTGCGAGAAATTAGATAAGAGGATGTCGAAAAAGATGGATACCTTAGTGCATAAGATGATCTGAAAGAAAATCAGGATCTGAGCAAAACAGATATAGAGGACGTCAAAAAAACTTGAAGATTTGGCTACTTTTTTTTTATTACATGAGACATTGCTCAAGAGTACAACTCATAGTACATGAGATTAAAATTGATATTTACAAATCAGACTAATATTGGGACTTGTTTACATTAATTCCTATGAAGCCCGCCCAAATTTTTACCCTCTCTAATATTCGAGGGACATCTACTTCACTCACATTTTGAAAGGTAAAAGACTGTCTTCACTCAAATTGAGGAAGGAAATTAAACCTCCACAATGCATTATAAGGGCTCGAACCCATGACCTCACAACTGTGAGGTATGGGTTTTAACCACTAAGCTAAAGCCTAGTGGCTAGATTTAAGTAATCTTGAGATTACTTCCACCAACTCAAAAAGCCTCATTGATTATATTTCAAATTTTATGTCGGTGGTCATTACGATGGCAAAGTAGGGAATAACAACTTAACATTTTTAAAAGAGTTTCCGAGTGAACCTAATTTGTTTCCAGTAAATACAATAGAATTACTGGTGATGAATAATGATGATGTTACTCACTTGGCATTACCAAGTTTCTGGTGCTAGAATATTTTAGACGTCTCTTACTGTGTTGGATAGATATATCTCTTCAAACTTAAGATTTGATCCAATCTTTAGTACCTTGAAAAGATAATCATTGTAGAATGTCCACATTTAAATAAGATGATTGAGAACGATGATGATAAAGATAATGAGGAAATGATTACCTAAAATATAATCTCTTTGCCTCATCTATGAAAGCTGATATTGTTTAATTTATTAGAATTACGTCGTAGTTAGAGGAGAAAGATCTTAGATTCACATATTAAATCTACCTTAAGTATATGAAGCACACTATTTTCAATGCTTTTTTATTGAGGAATCTCCACCACAATAACTAATTTCCATGTACTGTTATGCTCACGTACGTACTATTAAAAGTTGCAAAGCAAAGATTCGTGGCTTAAATTTGGTGGTTTGTCTATTTTTCGATTTAGTGGTCATGTAAAGCTGACAAATTGAAGGTGGAGCTGCATGCACTTGTTTTTTTTCAATTCGGTGTCGAATTAAGAGACTTTTGCTACCTATATTTGAGAGTTTTAAGTAGTAAGCTCAAATATAAATAGAGCTTTATTCAGAGAGCCATACTATCCCATCCTAAATTTGAGATAAAAGAATTGTGAGAAATTGAAAGGTTTTTTTCCTTCCAAGTGTATGTGAGAGTACTAAGGGTATTTGGGTTCTAGAAAGTGAGGTTTTTTTTCTCAAATATTGTACTCTAATAATTGTTAGTAATATAATTATTTTCAGCTGCTCCTATAGACATAGGCGAAATTATTAAACCACATAAAATTATATGTCCTTTATTTTTCTGTGATTATTTAGTGTACTTGGCTCCATATTGAGAGGACAGTAAGAGGTATCATAGTCAACATTTCGTACTTGGGATCATATGAACAATAATGTTTGTGCTCATATCGAATCTTGCTTGAGTAAGAATATGAAATATTTGGTGAAAAATGAGGAGTGTGTGATGCCTTTGTGGTACATTGGAGGAAAAGTACCTATTAAAAAGTTCTAAAAATCATATCTATGCAACAAGCCAAGTACACAGCTTTCAAATGAAGCCTAAGGTATTAGTTCATGACCATGTCTCAAGATTTGAAAAGTTACTTACAGATTTGAAAAATCTTAATAAAGATATTACGGGTTAGGCTATGATTTACTGCACTCACTTCCAAAAGAATATAGTCATTTTATGACTACCTTGTTAAATGGGAAAAGGTGAATAAGATTGAATAATTTGGAAATTCGAAATAATGATAAATTTTAGAAAAAAATTTGTCTCAAGCCTCCTTAACTAAAGAAAAGACAATGGAAAAAAAGAAAAAGCGCAAGGGAAAGAATTCTCGATCCAAATCGAAAAGCAAAAATATAACTCGAGATAAGTGTGCCTTTTGTCATAAAATAGGCTATTGGAGGAAAAATTATCCGAAGGCTCAAAAGAGCGCTGAGAAAAAACCAGTAGCAGCAACTATAGCATGTAAAATTAAAGACTCTGACTATGCATTAAGTATTATGACTGTAACATACGTGGCTAACTCAAGCAAATAGATACTTACTAAGTTGTGTCCCATAAGGGAATAGTTTATGGATTTTTGTAATTTAGAATTTGGTGCAGTTATGATGGGAAATGATCAACTTTGTTGCACGACGGGGATAGGAACAATTCAACTTAAGATGTTCGATAGAATAGTCAGAGAATTAAAAGAAGTTATATATGTTCCAGTTTTAAAGAAAAAACTAATTTATTTAAGTGTTTTAGAAGTTAAAGGCTACAAGGTTACTATTAAAGATGACACAATAAAGTTCACATACGGGGCTATGGTAATTCTGTCAGGGGTTTGGCGTCACAATTTGTACTGTTTGAAGGAGGTAGAATTGATAAAGGTAATGTTTTTAAGGTGCATCGTGACACTACCAAGCTATGGCATGTACAACGTGACATGTTGAAGAAAAGTCTCTGTAAATTCTGATAAAGGATGGACTTTTGAAAGGTATCAACACCTCTATAACGAAGTTCTGTGAGCATTGTGTGGTAGATAAGAAAACAAGGGTCAAGTTTGGTACAACTAATCATGATACTTATAAGATCCTTGAACACGTTCACAGAGATGTATGGGGACCAACCAAGATAGCATCAATTGGTGGAAGTCATTATTTTTTTTATTTATTAATGATTTCTCTATACGTGTATATGTGTACAATATGCGAGCAAAAGATGAGGTTCTAGAGATCTTTGTGAAATAGAAGAAATTGATGGAGACTTAAACTGGCAAAAAGATCAAAGTATTATCATCTGATAACAGAAATTAATACATTTCTGATCCATTCTTGCAAGTATGTCAAAGTGAGGGTATAAAAAGACATTCACAGTGAGACATGCTCTACAACAAAATGATGTGGTTGAACGTATCAATCGTATTTTACTGGAGAAAGTATGGTATATGTTATCTAATGCTGGTTTAGATGAATATTTTGGCCTAAAGTGGTGAGCTACATAAGTCACTTAATAAATCGGTTTCCTTTTTGTTTAATTGGAGGTAAAACTCCCATGAACATGTGGTCTCGAAAGCATACACAAGATTATGACTTCATTCGTGTATTTGGATGTCCAGCTTATTATCATGTAAAAAATGATAAGCTCGATCATTCGTAAGAAAATCTATCTTTATAAGATTTAAAGAAAGAGTTAAAAGTTTCAAGCTTTGGGAACTCAAAGATAAAAAGTTTGTGTATAGTAGAGATGTCACATTTTATGAAGCTTCTATATTGAAAGCTTCAAGTTCTTAGCAGATTGAGAATAAGACCAATGAGATATTGTTGTGAGTGGAGTTTAATGCAACTCCATATATACCAGTTAGTTTTATATCAGATAGGAATTCAACTTTAAAGGAGACCTTAGAAGTAGAAAAAGAAGTTGTTTCTGATGATGTCCCGTAAGGAAAAGAAACAACTGAAGATGTAGAAAACGAAAAAGATATTATAGCAATAAAAAGACCAAAAAGAGTGATAAAGAAATCAAGATGACTTATTAAAGACATAGCAGTAGCCTATACACTTCTAGTTACTGATGATGACATCCCCAATACATTTAGCAAAGTTATGCACAATAGTGAAAGTAGTCAGTTGAAGTTAACCATGGAAGAAGAAATGAAGTCTCTTCATCAAAATCAAACTTGGGAACTTGTAGAGTTACTTAAGGGTAAAAGGGCTATTGGTACTAAATATGTTTATACCGAGAAGTAAGATTCTTCAAATCAAACAACTCTTTGATATAAGGCAATGCTCATAGCAAAAGGTTTTGCTCAGAAAGAAAGTATAGACTAAATGTATTATCTTCAGTTGTAGATAAAGCATACTTTTATTAATATTCTACTAGTCTTGGTAGCTGAATATGAGTTAGAATTGACTCAATTGGATGTTAAGACATCATTCTTAAATAGAGATTTCGAGGAAGAAATCCATATGACTCAGTCTTGTGGTTTCAAAGTTGCTAAAAATGAGAATCATGTGTGTAGTTTGATTAAATCTTTGTACGAATTAAAACAATCTTCAAGGTAGTGGTACAAGAGATTTGATCATTTTACACATGGCCAGAAATTTACCAAAATTCAATATGATCACTATGTTTACCTTAAAAGACTATAAGATGGATTTTTTATTTATTTGTTACTCTATGTCAACGATATGCTTATAGCTTCAAAGAATAAAGGTGAGAGTGAAATATTAAAACAATAGCTGGCTTTTAAGGTCGAGATAAAGACTTGGGTTTTGCACAGAGAATACTTGCAATGAAAATTTATAGTGACAAAAAGAATGGGAGCGTATGGTTGACTCAAAAGTCTTATTTGAATAAAGTGTTAGAATGGTATAAAGGACAAAACTAAACCAGTTTCTACTCCTCTAGCTTTTCATTTCAAATTAAGCTCTTTTTTATGTCCTAAATCTCAAGAAGATAGTGACTACATGGCTCGTGTCTATGTACTAGTGCAGTGGGTAGTCTTACATATGCTATGGTATGCACAAGGCCTAATATATCTCAAGCTGTGAATATGCTTAGTCGATACATGCATAATCTGGTCAAAAACCATTGGGCTGTGATGAAGTGGATTCTCCGATATCTACATGAGACAATTACTAAAAAAGGATTGTGGTCAACAATGTGTTGGGTATTGTGATTTTGATTTCACTAAAGACTTTGACAAGTAAAGATCAACAATGTGCTATGTATTCACATTGGATAGAGCTCCAATTAGCTTGAGGTCGATTTTACTGTCAACAATTGCTCTTTCCACTATAGAAGCTGAGTGCATGGAAGCAACAGAGGTTATAAAGGAAGTTATTTGGTTGAAAGGCTTGTTAGGTGATTTAGGAGTAATCCAAGAGAACATTGAGGTCTTCTGTGACAACCTAAGTGTGATATTTCTATAAAAAAAAAAACAAACATATCATGCTCCTATGAAACACATAGATGTGAAACATCATTATGTGAGGGAGGTTATCGAGAGTAGTGTTGTGTTGTTGAAAAAAATAATACCAAATATAATCTATCAGATATGCTAACAAGGATAATTTCTGGAATTAAGTTTCAACATTGCTTGAAACTAATTCAAATCCTTCGAACGCGTTGAGTTTGGAAAATTTTGATCTACGGTTGGCTTGATATGAGATTTTGGGTACGTAAGCAGTCACAAAGATGCAACCACTTTAAGGATAATGGTTCATTGGTAGTCAGCTCAGATTTGGACAAATTTTTGCCGAATTGGAGAATTGTTAAAGTTGAAAAATCAAAATTAGTGGCTCAAATTCGGTGGTTTGTTTATTTTTTTAATTTGGTGGTCATGTAAAGTTGACAAATTGAAGGTGGAGGCGCATGCAATTTTTTTTTTCAATTCGGTGCCGAATTGTGAGACTTTTGCTACCTACTTTTGAGAGTTTTAAGCAGTAAAACTCAACTATAAATAGAGCTTCATTCAGAGAACCATAGCATCCCAAACTTGAGAGAAACAATTCAAGTGAAGAATTGTTGAGACAGTGAGCAATTAGAGAGTGTGAGAAATTTAGAGGTCTTTTTCTTTCAAGTGTGTGTGAGAGTACTGGAAGTATTTGGGTTCTGAGAAGTGAGTTTTTTTACTCAAATATTGTACTTTAGTAATTGTTAGTAATATAATTATTTTTGACTGGTCCATGGACATAGGTAAAATCGTCGAACCACATAAAATTTTGTGTTCTTTATTTTTCTTTAATTATTTGGTGTGCTTAGTTCCACATTGAGAGCACAACACGTACAAGTGTGAACTATTTGTTTTGTAATTAATACACTTGCTTCCTTGGCCTGCAAAGCCTTCTTGCTTTTAAGGAGAATTCATCTGGCCAACAGACAAAGGATATTTCTGAAATTGTTTTCGACATCATCAAAAAATTTATAGCGTGTGGCAAAATAAGCTAAAATGCTAATTGATAGTACTTTCTCGAAAGATATTTATTTCAGCTTTTATGAAAAAAAAATGTTTTTTATTCTGCCCAATTGTTCGTTTCATAATATTTGATAAATTAATGCTGCTAGGGGTAGATACACGGCTCCCTTGAATGCATCGGATGGCAAGGCAGCTAGCCACAGCAAAGATGGTGGACTTGGCCAGAAGTTGTGACAAGTTTCAAGTTCGAAGCAAATGTCCATTTTGAGTAAGATTGTCATAAGATCTAGAGCAATTTGTGTCAACTGATTGCATGGATATTTGTTTAATTTCTGTCAAGATGACTGCATGTGTCTTGTTGTCATATGTTTTGCATGAAACCAATTTTGTAGTGTTATTTTTATCTCTTCCCTTCTTCAATGGATATGCAATGTATTACTCTTTCATACGCAGGTTGAATTTACCTAGACACAAACCAAATATTCTATGTGCTTCTCAAGCTATGTGTGTATTTGATTCAAACAAAGTATTACTTGGCTTTCAAGATCTTAGGATAAAAAATAGTGGGTGGTACAATATAGGATAAAATATACTGGACTTGATTTTTTGAATATTTGTTGTTGATCTTGTATACATGGTTGCTGTTGTGATCGTTGTCTATTTCACTGAGTTGGACCTGGCTGGATTATATTTCATTTTCTGAATTATAGGTCAATTTCAAGAAAGATGATTAACGAAAAAAAAGCAGAAGAAAACTGGTGTAATTTTTGTCGAGATTGCTGTATGGCATTTTGTTAAATTTCGTGTCAAGATTCTTGGAAAGCTGGGAATCCTGTTGTGATTCATGGGAAGTGATGAAAATTGTATGCAAACTATATATATACGTGTGTGTGTGTGTGTATTGTCTTAATTCTTCCCATTTAACCAGCAGCAGTTTCTTGCATATTTGTGATGAAGTAGAAGCACAATTGTTTGTTGATTGTCCTAATTTTTGCCTTCACGCTTGGACATGATTGTTGTCATGTGTGCCTTAGCATGCCAAGGTACCATCCAGATGCTGAGGTACAGTATTATCTCAATCTTCGACATGAATAGTTACTGATTATTTTTTGTTTGTTTCTTGTTTGTGATTCATGATCGAACTGTGAGTGTTTGTTCTTGATTTTGTCGTTTGGTTAAACCCCAAGTCTTGGGGTAATCAGATTGGTCCATAATCTTTTCATCCAAGCCATGGTTCAAGTGAAGAATGGAATCGTCATTAATCTTTGCTGCTGCTATCAACATCAAAGATATATAAATCTGTTCGTTATGAATTAATTAGGCTTTTGATATTCTGAGTCCTTTAATGGATTTATGTTCTTCTTTTATGATATTGTATTTTGTAAATTTTTAATTACGTCTAGTATATGTTTTGATTAAAAGGGATTTCCAATACTTTTGATACCCTAGTGTGTTAGAAATGATTTTATTTATTTAGTTGATGGCTCACGCCTCGTAATTTACTTTTTGCTTATTTTGGAGCTAGAGATATCTTTTTTTTACGTTGCTTTGCTAGTTGATAAGAGAAAGATGAACTTATGTTCTCTTCAAGTTTGTTTATCTTTTCCACTTGTATTTGGGGAGTTTTGGGACTTTTATTATATTTACGACAAATGGGAGACAGTGTTTAGTAGTGGAGTTATTTCATAAATCTTTTGGAATGATTTGAATAAAATTTGAGGTATTTCAATGAAGTTTTTGTGTATAGATTATGATTTGGGGGATTACAATTCGTTTTTGAAATGTGATTGAATAATAATTTGTCAGTAGCTTCATAAGAATTTGTATGATTTTGAAACATTTTTGGGGACATTAATGAGCAAATTACCTAAAAGGAAGACTGAAAGATGTGGATAACATTTTCTATATCATTCGTTTCGAAAGTAAGGAGATTTTACAGTTTCAAGAAGCTATAAGAATCAAATGAAACTGATGGGTCATTACATTTTTTGTTTAACTAATCCAGTGCAAGTGCCTGGAGTTGCTATTCTTTCTTAGATTTGGGTAAGACAGAGAGCTCAGCATCTTCTTCAAATCATTTGCATTTGTATTTAACATGTTTACTACCACTAACCATTTTCTTCAACCAAAGCCCATAATTCTGCAAGTGGCTTCTATAAACAATTAGAAAAACTTGCACTACAAGTTGGAATATCTTCTCCCTAAAGGTTTTGTCAGTAACAAGCAGGAGGAATGCTTCTTAACCATGTAGTCAAAAGACTGATAAAAATACTTCAGTTTCTTCTTCACCAAGTCACGATTGATTAATAACCTTCCTGCCAGGAGACGCAATTAGGCCATTCTGCCTCTTTCTCTCACATCAAGCCCTGCATAATAGTTCTTGCATTGAAACTAATTCCTTCAGGACGCAACATGAGTTTCTGGTAAATGAGGCATCTACTTATCTGAATGATGGAGCTCTACTTCAGGCATTGATCAGAACTAACTAGTTTTGCTATGGTGGCTTCATAATCCTCCCCTGGAAAAGAAGCTTGCAATACTTCATAGGTTTTTCCAGCATCTGCTATAGAAGAAATAAGTTGCATGGCCAACTAAGAGCTAATGGTCCGCTTGAGAATTGCATTTCTGCTTATGCTAAAGTTCAGAGTTCGAATGGAAGGAAATGTTTTTCCCGTGGATGTAAGCCATCTTGACTGAACCACATAATCTGTTGTGTCTAGTTACTGATTTTTTTTTTTTTTTCAATTGCTTCTTGTTGTGATTCCTGATTGAATTGTATGTGTTTGTTCTTGATTTGGTCATTTGGTTGAAACCAAAGTCTTGAGGTAACCAGATCCGTCCATAAGATCCTGTAATCCAAGGCGTGGTCTAAGTGAAGAATGGACTCGTCATATTAATCGTTTTGCTGCTGGCCTGCCGCTAGCACTATCAGACGGCCCCAAAAACATTAGGTTAAAAGTATAAATTTCTTAATGGGATATTAAGAAAAAGTTGACAGAAATAACTTGTCAAATATTGAACAATGCTTATTTGAAATATAAACACAAATACGGACTGATTTGGCATAACTCAAATACTAAATATTTTTATACTTATTGTAGCCATTTTTGATCTTGCTACTTTTTAAATGATTCACAGACAATAGTTTTATAAAAGTAAATTTTCATGGCAGCAAGCGAAATTGTTATAGAAGGTACAAAATTTGGAAAACAAAACTGCACGGATTACTCATATTTTTTCGTTGTGAATTTGGTTTTTTTGTGGTTTAAGGATCTTCTCATAATTTAATTTTGTCTCAAAATGTAATGAAGTGATTTGGCATCCTAATCATAATACTAAGTGCCACAAAATATAAAAGCTCAAAAGAATCCAGATAAGTAGAGTATCCTAAACTTAAAATTCAGATAAGTAGAGTATCTCATTGACCTAAAGTGTTTATGCATGTCAGCTCCTTTCATAAGAAGTAAAAGATCAGCTTCATCCTGAACTTCGCTTCAAGCTAATTTCTAAAAGAAAGGGAGCTCTTTTTGTATAGTCAAATAGCTTCGGCTCTACACATTGCTCGAACAACAAACCAGCATAGATGGACTTTGGAAGTCAATTATTTGCCCATTATCGGTGGATTTGGATTTTCAGAGGACAAAATCTTTGCTGTTTACGAATTGATAAAACCAAACTCAAATTTGTACTTTTTATCTTCAAGAATTTAAATCAAACTCAGATTTGTATCCCGGGACTCAAACTTTCTTTCTTGAACGTTTAAAAAAAATTCCAATTTTGATTCTATAAAACTTTTCAAAAGAGTAATAATATTAATTAATGCAAGTTGGCGAGTAATTTTGGATTTGACTATATTTATTGACTAGTTCATCCACATATTTCAGTTTCACTCAATTTGACTGCCTATTTTCAAATTTAAAAATTTAAAAATATTCCTGTATCAGTAAGAGTGGGTTCAAATTAATTTCTTAGATCTCTACTTAACTCCAAAGTTAGATATTGAGGGTTAGTAATGAGAGTATGACACCGATCTTGACAAGAAGCGCAAGCCACCATGACATACCACACTAACGGTCACAATCCATCAATCTTGACAACAAGCACAAGCCTGGTGTCATGATAAGAAATTAAGAACTAATTAAGAAAATTAATTTAATTCTCAATTTCCCAGGTAGCCAACTGCTACTTTGACATTTCGTAGCAATATATACAGTGTTTATTTTTTGGAGTGAGAGTGAGGAGTGTGAATTTTTTCCACTCCAATGTTTACTTATAATTTGTAAAGAATAGTCGGAATCTCACTCTGTGAGCCCCACCTAATTTTGGAGTGGAGAGTAGGATTTCCACTCTCATGAGAGGAGGTAGGGGTGTAAAAAAACCGCTCGAACCATATCCAGCCCGGACTCGGCCAATCTGGTCTGGGCAAAACCTAGACCGCGTATACAGAAAAAGCGGGTCCGGGTTTCATAATTTAAAACAAGAACATATCCGGGCACGGTCCGGGTTCAGCTCCAAAAACCTGAAACCCGGACCCGGACCCATTTTCCCAATAAAAAAAAAAAAACTAAAGCAGTTACCCTACCCAAACCAGCAAACCCAAATCACAAAACAAAACACCCAAATCCGAAAATCCCCAATTCCCCAAATCGCAAAACACCCAAACCCAAACCGTCGGCTAGCACCCACCATCAGTCTGTCATCGTTGCCCCTCGGCACTCGACAGTCGGCGTCATCTCTGCTTGGATTCAAATGAAAAAGAAAACAGATTCTTAGCTTGGCTCCAAAGTTGGCTCATTAGAGTTTCAGGAATCCCATGGCTGACCAAGCGAAAGAGTCCCCAATTTTTGCATGCATCTCCAAGCTTCTCCAGGTTTAAGCTCCCAAGATTGAGGCTTGGCACAGGATCTGAATGATAACATCAGGTTTAAGCTTCTTGTTTGCATCACTCTGCCATCACAACCACCACTACCAGCCGCATGTATTGATTTTTTTCCTTCTATATTTTGTCTTCCCAATTGCATTTTTGACGATTGCTTCTTTGTTGGTGTTGGCTGTTGCTATTCTTGTTTATTTTTGGTCAGTTTTGTGCATGGTTGCTGACTTGCTGTTGCTGTGAGGCTAAGTGGTTTTGACCGTAGAATGTGAGGAAAATATATTGCTACTGTTGATTTTGCTGCAAAGATGTTTAGAGCTGAACCCGGACTGGATGTGCTTTCATTTTTCTATTCAAATATGGTTTTCACTAAGTTTCTTAACAATAGAGCCAAAAGGCTAATTATCTCGGTCTGAGTCTGCCGTTGTAGCTAACTTTGTGTGGCAGCTGTTTCCTCTTCTGAGTCACTGAAAAGGCATTTCATATCAAACCCTGCACTTGTCCCGTTGCCCGTGCTGTTTCTTTCAAAGTAGATTGCATCAAGAGTCATTCATTAACTCTTTTATTTTTTATTTTTTGAAATTTTTGTTTGCGGGCTTGGAAGCCCAGAAGACAAAACCTGGACTCGGGACATGCCGGGTTCAAGCTCGGACTGGACATGCAAAAACTGGGTTTTTTCCGGGTCCTGGTTTCAATTTTTGGCATCCGGTCCGGTCCCGGGTTGCACCAAACCCGGACCGGACCCGGGGTTTTGCCAAGCCTAGGGGGAGGTGGAAGTGGGAATCCACTACCACTCTTCCATTTTTACCCTTATATTTAAATAAAATAAATAATATTTAATAAAATAAAATAAATAATATCATATTTATCTAAATAATAATATTATATTATATTATAAATTACATTTATTAAAAATAATGATAATAAACTTACTTAGTTTATTAAATTTAATAATATTATAAATTAAATTTAAAAATATTATATTTATTTAAATAATATTAGTAAGTTATTTTATAAATTAAATTTATTAAATAATAATATTAAACATATTTAAATATAATATTATTATATTTAATTAATAATAATTTGCATTGATTCTAAGTTAAAATTACTTAAAAATAATATTATTATACTCACAGAGAATTAATAATATTACTTTATTTTATCTTTATTTGAAAATATAATATTATTATATTTATTTATTTAATAATAATAAATATTTTTTTAAGAAAATATTAATTTTGTACAATATTATCAATGATAATGTTTCATTTGTGTTGCTATAATCAATAATTTTTTATTTACATAATTCAAATTAAAATTAATAAAATTATGATTTACATAATTAAGAATATTAATAATTATTATTAATTTATAAATATAATAAAATAAATATTTTATTTTTCAAATATTTTTTTAGTAATTTTGTAATTAAAAATTATAATTCTTTAAATAAGGGTAAAACTGTAATTTAAAATAATTTACTCCCAATCCAAGACAATTTCATACTCCCACTCCAGTGTAAGTAAACAACCTATTCTCACTCTCATTCCACACTCCTAATCCCAAGATTCTCACTCCTTAAGCTTTTTACTCCAATTCAAAATGTAAATGCTAATAATAATGTGTAAAAACTTGAGTCGTTGGCTATATATATTCATGTTCTTTGTACGGTCATGATCATCCAATTAAATTAACACACATTACACGGTGAAGCAGAAAGAAAGAAGCAAATCACCATGCTGCTTCAAATGAATTCAAGTTCGAGCTTGTCTTACAAATACAATCCTTTGCAACACGCTGGTAAGCTTCATTCTAATATTTTAATAATGTCTAATATTGAATCATTTTTGTTGACATTTGAATTTTTTTTAATTAATTTCAAAGCGGGTCTACTTGCACCCTTGAAAAACGAAACTCTGAACACCTAATTTTCAATTAAATTTCTTTTGTTATTAAAATTTTAAAATAACAATTTACTGTGTTAAGAACAATAAAATAAAATAATTTATATTTACACCCTTTTTTGTTTATTCTGTTGTATTTTATAATTTCACCATAAAAGAAGTTCACGCACAAATAATGTAAGCTTGAGGCAATCCTTCATTCTTGAACTCACTTTTGAGTACAAGTTGGACACATAAGCCCATAATATCACATATGAGGGTGATAGGGATAATATCCCATATTTGCTAAGAATAAATCTTGAGTTAATTAGAAAAATTTGGGCAACACTCAGTAACTAGCTTTTGTATACGAGTCAAGACTCATGGACTTCTATATGGCATGAGAGTAAACCCAAACCCACAAGTTGGCCTACACCCTTTCATGGGGATATTGAGGAAAATACCCTGCATTATTGTGAATAGTTGACTAAAATTATATGTTTTAGGCAATCCCTACCTCTTGAGCTAACTTCCAGATTCCAGTTAGTGCCATAAGCTTCTATAAATCACATTTTTCACTGCACGAAATAATGCACGGAATAGATGAAAAATTAGCATGTCAAGTAGTCAAATCTATCTATTTATGTTGTAGTTAGTAAGCATGAGAACTCTATTGATCATTTTATCACTAATGTTACGTTGACCAAGTAATTAAAAAATACGCTAACAGCCCTGTTCATTTTTAGGCATTAACTAAATACAATAATTCCTAATACAATAATGTTAGAAACAATACAATAATGCCAGAGCCATAACTATTTGTACAAAATGTCATTTGTAGGCATACAATAGAATAATTCCCAATACAATAATGTTAGAAACAACACATTAACCATTTGTACAAAATTGATGTGGCCAAGTATTATTGCTGATGAGACACAAACTCATTTTTTTTTCTTTTTTCTATTTCGTTTTGATCCTTGGTTATGTGGCTGCCACTTACCCTGCTTTATTTGGAATGGCTAGTTTTCAAGCATATTAATAACTCTTTATGTGATAAATTTTTTATTCTTTTGTCCAATTAGGTTCTGTTAAAACATTCCAGTCGCCGTTGACGCAAATAAATGGCTTGGTAAATAGAAGTGAGAGCAACAAGTACTCTATCGAATGTTCCATACGAAGTTCATTTTATTTAACCAATAAAATTGGAAAGAATGAAGATATAATCAATAGAAAACAAAAACAATTGAATAAAGCAACAGTTCCTTTGGCGCCACAAGATGGTTATGCATCAAAACCCCAGGATAAGAATATTGTTTCAACGAGCTTCGCAGATGTTTTGATCAAAAAGTTATATGCATTCTATCGTCTTTCCCGTCCCTATGCTTGGACTAGTAGTGCTTTATATATATATATATATATATACATATATACATACATACCATATATACATATACATCACATATGTGATTATATACAATGACATACAGTTTCTTTAGACCGACAAATAATTTCTTTCAGGTTGTAGGGATAACTTCAGCTTCTTTGCTTCCAGTACAAACTACAAAGTCTTGCTGATTTGACTTCCACATTGTCCGTGCAAATTTTGAAGGTAAATTTTAAGTGACGGAGAAACTAACAGCTTGCTTATTTGGATAACATTAATTCTTTGTCATGAATATTACAGTCCATAGTGCCCACTGTGATGATGAATATTTTTGTGACTGCCATAAACGAATTGTAGGATGTTGAAATAGACAAGGTATATCAGTCAAGAACTGCGTAGAGGTGGCCAACAGGCCGTGCCGTGTTGTGCCAGCTCAGGCCCATCAAAGGAAGCCCTTGCGTGTTCATACTCGTGTCGTGCTTAATTTTTTTTTTCTTAGGCTTGGCCCACCACATGTGCTGTGCCCACTCATGCCATACCCACACGTGCCATATCGTGCCTAAGAAAAAAAACCTACTAAGTTTTTTTCCTTTTTTATTTTTTTAAAAGCACATGCTAAGTTGTTTTATTTTTTTCAAGCCTTTATACTTTTTTGGATCCATGTGTCTTTATTCAAATTTAATAGAATAAAGAATTTAAAACTCAAGTTCATATTCAATAATAATAAAAGAATGTAATATCAATTACTAAGTTTGACTCTATATGAGAATTCTGTCTTAGTACTTAACAACAACAACAATAATAATTTTTTTTAAGGGCTAAGTTAATTGTTAACTTAGAATTACGTAGAGTCATATATCATAGTTTATGATAATATTAATACACATTTTATAAAATCATGATATCAATTATTTATTTAATAAATTATAAACATAAATCAATTTTTTTAAACGAAGAATTAAATAAATTTAGAAAACTTGAGCTAATAAAATATATTAAAAGATTCAAATTCAAATTATTTATAAAATCATAAAATTTTAAGTTTACTTTCACTACAAAATGAAACGTGCTTTTTCGCGTGCCATGTTTTGGTTCATCTCTAATCGTGCTGGGTTTTAAGGCCCACGTGCCTAAAATCTAAACCCGACACGGCCCACTTGCATGTCGTGCCGTGCCATGCCACATGCTCTACCAAAATGTGCTTGTGCCGTGCAGTGCTGTACGGACACGTGTCATGCCTCGTGCCGTTCAGCCCATTGGCCACCTCTAGAACTACCCATATTTTTCTTATTTCTTGCTTCAAAATTTAGCTGCTTTGCTAACAAATCAGCTTCACATTGTCCTCCAGAGACTTTTGAATGGGAGAGGGAATTGCAGTTGCTATAATATCTACATTGACAGCAAACGGCCAACCAAAGGAACTGTTGATCTTAGATTAAATACATAAGCTGAAGGCGACCCTCACTTATTACCTAGCTTTTGAATAGAAGTTCATGGTCTTTTATATAGAATCAAAACCAAGCACATGCACGAACGAACTTATTCGACCTTTTCACGTGACAACAGCCAATCAATAAAGATCTGTCTGCATGTGATGGATGATATTAAGGAGAATCCTACTTTGGTTGAGAATAAATCATACATTAGGGCAAGGAAAAATGACTAGTGTGCGTGTGACAAGGACAAGGAAAAAAGAATGGCCCATACGCGACAATGGTTTTTAATGGACTTTATTTCACATTGGTTGAGAATGATTCTTAGGCCAAGTATATAAACTTGAGGCAATTCTTAATTAATTTTAACAATCTTTTTTTGCATGAGTTTGACATGTGGACTTTGGTATGGTATATAGCATTAGAGTCGAACTTATGCGCCAGTGGGCATACACTACTTTAACTACCACGTGACAAGGTGCATAAAAAATCAGCCCGCAAGTGACTGGGATGTTAAGGAAATAAATCCTATATCAGCTAAGATTTAGTTAAACAAAAAATATAAGTGCGAGACGACTGCCCAACTCATGAGTCTAGAATTTCATTATGAGTTAATCTCATGGGTTCATTTTTCACGTTTCAGTTTAATTGGCATGTGAAGGCGGGTGCATTCTTAGGACACGGACTGTCAATTTATTGCAAAATTATATAACCTTTAATTGATTGATCTCAATTTTCTGAGTCTGGCTATAGGGGTTATGCTTCGATCTCCGCCAACTGTTATCGCCCTTATCTTACGGTGGATACTTGGAGCTGCTTATTCGATCATGTAATAAGCATCAACTGGTTCTGTATATTTGACATGTTTGAAGAACATAATACAAATCCAAAATCATAAATTTAAGTGCTTTTAATTTATGAGAACTCAATTCAGTTATAAAACTTGCAACTTTTTCTTTCAATTTCCTTGTGTTGAAATATAAATTCATTATTAGCCGACTAATTTCATATTGGTTTGTCCCTAGCCTTTGCATATGTTGTATATAACCGCCAAATTTGTTTTAAAGTTCATCTAATTGTTCTTCTAAATATTCCAGCATCCCTTTCTTCGATGAACGGGAGATCCATTGCTAGCTGCACTGACCATCATCACTCTGAACGGAATTCCACTTCATTTCCTTTCTTGGAACTTGTCCAGGTATTTACGAATTCTTTTTTTTTTCCTTATTATTACTCAATTAAACTTGATTGACCAGTCAAGCTACACTCATATGTGTACATTTAATTCATTACAATCTTAAACTAATCAAAATGGATTTGGTATTTACAGAAATACGTGGTTGGTAGATATGTAGTACTTACAAAAACATTACTGTTTGCAGCCGCTTTCATGAGAATCTTCAACGTTGTAATCGCATTTGTCAAGGTAATTCAGAAATAAAGTACCTGAAAAAAAAAATTAAAAACTCTATCTCATGCCCATCATCGCCATATATAATTTACTTGTTTTGAATTTACAATAGGATAGGCCTGATGTTGAGGGCAACAAAAAATTTGGCGTTTGAACGCTCCCTGTCATCTTAGGCAAAGAAAGAGTCAGTAAAATATTTTCTTTGTCCATATTTATTTCTTGGGAATATGAGTAAATTAGTTCGTCTTAGAAAATTTTTAATATCCTATTTTTATCCCTAATGTTAAAACGGTAAAAAGAAACACACAATATTGAAGAGTGAATGTGTATTTATGTGAAAATGTAACACTTTCAATTCGACAGTATATTTTTTTCGCTACTATTTTAACACTAGGGATGAAATAAGCAATTAAAATTTTACTGGGTAAAAAGGTAATAAGAATTGGCTGACGATTGATATTTTCTTCTGGACAGGTATTTTCAATTTCTGTTAATATGTTGTTAGTGGCTTATGAGGTGCTGCACTAGCTAGAGCTTCTTCATCTTTCCTGCTGTGGAAACTTGTCAATGTAAGAATTTTATTACGATATACAGAATTTTAGCCTTGTATGTATGTGCCTGAATTTGATCTTTATCAATCTTTAAGATTTTTTTCTTTTTTCTTTTTTTTTTAACTTGTAGGTGTTAGGCCACTTGGTAACACTATGAAATGAGAGTTATTATGACACTTTTAGACTTAAACCAATAATACTTTAAGAGTAAATGACATGTTTTTTTTGCATTTTAGTTTTATTTTGCATGAATAACTATTTTATTTTATTTTTTTATAAATTGCATTGTTTTAGAAAAATTTGTGTGCTTAAATTATATGCATAATTATAGGTGTTCGAAAGCTCAAATTTCAAAAAGGAATGCTGATGCAATAGGCTTGTAAAAGATGGAAAAGAACTTGGCTACAAAAAAAAATTGAAATAAATCTGGAACAGTACAGTTGCTGTAGCAACCATTGCTGTAGCAATCCTAGAACAACGACGGAGAAAATTTTGCGCGGGATACTTACAAAATTGTGATCCGCAGTTTCCTAATCTGACTTATGTGCACCCTAGGCTTCCATTTACCTTAATTTTCAGCTATAAAAGAAGCACACATCATAAGGAATAAAGAGGGTTGTCACCCAAGGAGAAAAACCACAAAGAAACAAAAGAAAAATAAGATTCAAGAGAGAGATTAAGGGCTACACAAGAGAAGAAATTGCAGAGATCAATTTGGAGCTCATTCCTTTTTATTCTTCTCTTGTTTTCTTGTTTTCTTTTTATTCATGAGGATGCGTTTCATGGCTGAAACTTTGTTCTTTATTTTTCTTTTGCAAATCATGAATTAAATTTATTTGTAGTTGAATGATAAACAATCTTGATGGTTTATTGACTGAAAATATGTTTTGCTACATGTTTGCAGTAGCATTTTGTTTTGATAGCATTTATTTTTATTCATTATTTCGGTTGATCACCCATTTAATGATGCAAGTTAGGAGAGAGCCACAAAAGGCCTATCTTAGTAGAACATATCAAAGCAATTCTTGATTTTAAATTGGGTTTCCTGGATTGAGTTTTACTTGAGTCCCAAAAGGGTCATGTTAAATCTAAGATTAGTGATGAACTAGACATAGGAATTCATCTTATAGAGTAAATAGAACTTAAGCGTATAATAATATATCTTATGTTGGCATAACAATTGATCACTGTTAGGTTGTATATAGATATAAGATATGCAACATGTGATGGCTGAGGATGCATAAGGATTCTCCCCAGTGTTGTAGCAGATATTGCCGCAACCGAGCTAATCATAAGAAAATAGTCAAAACCATTAGGAGAATTTATTCATTTAACTACTCTAAATTTCCATTGGTTTTATTCTTGAGTTTGATGCTACATGTTTGCTGTAGCATTTTGTTTTGATAGCATTTATTTTTATTCATTATTTCGACTGATCACCCATTAAATGATACAAGTTAGGAGAGAGCCAAAAAAAGGCCTATCTTAGTGAAACATATCAAAGCAATACTTGGTTTTAAATTGAGTTTCTTGGATTAAGTTTTACTTGAGTCCCAAAAGGTTCATGCTAAATCTAAGATTAGTGATGAACTAGACATAGGGATTCATCTTGCAGAGTAAATAGAAATTAAGCGTATAATGTTATATCTTTTATTGGCATAACAATTGATCACTGTTAGGTTGTATATAGATATAAGATATGCAAAATGTGATGGCCGAGGATGCATAAGGATTCTCCCTAGTGTTGTAGCAGATACTGCAGCAACCAAGCCAATTATTAGAAAATAGTCAAAACCATTAGGATAATTTATTCACTCAACTACTCTAACTTTCCATTGGTTTTATTCTTGAGTTTGATGTGAATATTTACTTTGTTGCATTTTATTTATTGCTCTTTTATTTTAATTAATATAACAATTTCACTAATTGTTTTATTTAAATTTAGCATAAAATCTGCACTGTTAAGATTGCTGTAGTAAATCTGATAACATCAATCTTTGTAGAGACGATCTGAATACTCATCACTTTATTACTTGATGTGTATACTTGCACATTAACACTAATAACATTTGAATCTATACTCAATAAGTTTTTGGTGTCATTGCTGGAGATTGATTGTTCATTGTGATTTGTGAATTAGTTTTAACAATGCTAATTTTTTATTTTAATTTTGTTTATTTTGTTGACATAGGTGATCTATCAACCCTTGAATGCACAAATATAAATCTATTGAATTACAGTTTGATCCAAAAATTGAAAGAACTGCAAGAAAATTGAAAAGAGAGCATCGAGAATTACAAGCTGATGTAGCAATGGATGAGTTGCAAGATATGAGAAACTTGAACCCTAGAGAGAAGATACAATCAGTCCATGTACATAAAGGACTGAATAGACAATATGTTCAAAGACAATCAGGGAATAACAACATTATTCACATGGCGGGCGACAGAGATAGAGCCATTCGAGACTATGCAGTGTTGACTCCTCAAGCCATACATCCGGTGATAGTTAGACCCGACGTTTAAGCTAATAATTTTGAGCTCAAACCAGTGATATTTCAGATGCTGCAAACAGTGGAGAAATTCAATGGGCTGTCATATGAAGATCATCATCTACATCTTAAGTTATTTTTGGATGTGAGTGACACTTTTAAGATTGTTGGAGCATCGCAGGAAACATTAAGGCTTAGATTTTTCCCATTTTCTTTGAGAGATCAAACAAAAGCATTGTTGAATTCTCTGCCACCAGATTCTATCACTACATGGAGTGATTTGACTGACAAATTTTTGATGAAATACTTCCCACCAATTAAGAATGCAAAAATGAGGAATGAGATCACATTTTTCCATCAACTTGAAGTTGAGAACTTGTGTGATGCATTGGAGAGATTTAACGAGTTACTCAAGAGATGTCTTCATTATGGTATTCCTTATTATATACAGTTGAAAACTTTCTATAATGGTCTCAACCCAAGCACTAGATTAATAGTGGACGCTTCAGCAAATAGAGCCTTGTTATCTAAGTCTTACAATGAGGCTTATGAAATTTTAGAGAGAATAGCCAGCAATAACTATTAGTGGCCATCAACAAGACAAGCTGCAGCACGAGGAACAACAGGAGTTCATAACGTAGATGCCTTGATGGCATTGTCAGCCCAAGTAACCTCATTAACAAATATGATGAAAGCAATAACCACTGCTCCAGTAACTGTCAACTAAGTTACCAAGATCTCTTGTGTTTATTGTGGAGACGGGCACTTATTTGATAATTACCTTAGGAATCTAACTTCAGTCAATTATGTGGGCAAGTTCAATAGACATAACCAGGACAATCCATATTCAAACACTTACAACCCTAGATAGAGACAACACCCGAAATTTGCATGGAGGTATCAGAATCAGACTGCTGCAGCACCCAATGGATATAACAAACTTACTACACCACCTGGATTTTATCAACAAAATCAAAAGCAAAAAAATATCAACAATGGTCAACTTAGCTCCTTTTAATCTTTGATTAAGGATTATATTGTGAAGAATGAAGCGGTTGTTCAAAGTCATCCTGCATCTTTGAGAAACTTAGAAAATCAAATTGGACAACTTGCTACAGCAATAAGCAACAGACCTCAGGGTAGTTTACCCAATAACACAGAGAATCCAAGAAGAGAAAGGAAAGAACACTGCAAAATGATAAATTTGAGATTTGGAAATGAGGTTTATAGTTCAGTTGGTATATCAAAAATAATAATTGAGTCCAACCAAGGCCAAGAAGACACTCAAGTAAAGGAGGAGTCACAGTCTTCCATTTTTTAGAATGCAAAAGTTATGATCCAACACCTGGTGGTGAGGAAGTTACAGCACAAATAGCAATAGACCCGAGTAGAGCAAAAAAAAAAAACAGTCTGCATAACGTACTGCAGCACAACAGTTTATACATCCACTACATTTTCCTCAAATTTTTCAGAAGCAAAAATAAGACAAGCAGTTCAATAAAATCTTGAGAGTGCTAAAACAACTACATATTAATATCCCTTTTGTGGAAGCTTTAGAGCAAATGCCAAATTATGCAAAAACATTTAAGGCTATTTTGACAAAGAAAATAATACTTGGAGAGTTTGAAATAGTTGAACACAAGAGTGCAGCTGAATGCTTCAGAGAGTAAGATGTCACAGAAGATGAAGGATCCAAGAAGCTTCACAATCCCATGCTCTATAAGCACTAAATACAGTGGCAAAGCACTTTGTGATTTGGGGGCTAGCATCAATCTCATGCTTTTATCAATATTTAAGCAATTGGAAGTTGGCAAATGTAGACCAACAACAGTGACTTTACTACTTGTTGACAGATCTCATGCACATCCAGAAGGGAAGATAAAAGAAATATTGGTGAGGTGGATAAATTTATTTTTCCGGTGGATTTCATTGTGCTAGACTTTGAGGTGGACAAAGAATTGCCAATCATTCTAGGGAGACCTTTCTTAGCCATAGGAAAGACTTTAATTGATGTTCAAAAAGGAGAATTAACCATGAGGGTGAATGACCAGCAAGTTACATTCATGTGCTGGATTCCATGAAGAGTCCCGATGAGATTGAATATTGTAATTTTATCAATGATATAGACTTTGTTGTAGCAGAGAGATTACACAATTGTTGCAGTAAGGAAGAAATCAATGTTGTAACATTTGAAGAACTTGATGATGAAGATCATGGAGTAGCTAACATAGCATGGTTAAAAGAAAAGCAACCTTTCAGAATTAACGAGCAAATCCAACAAAGGGAACTCACTCCAGACCAATAAGAATTCAAGGTTAATGGGCTGAAAGTGGAGCACTACATAGGAACTAAGGTAAACAGCCTATAGAAGCATCTATTCTTGAAGGATCCAAGTTGAGTGAACAATAAAAGTCAACCTGAAAGACCTAAAATCAAGCGTTAATTGGGAGGCAACCTAATAAGAAAAGTTATTTTCAGTCTTTAAAGCATTAAATTTAGTTTTTAAATTATTTAATTTGCCTTTTTTTTTTATTTTAAGCGTGCATCTAATTTTGTATGTCTTTGTGTTAAATTGCAGTAAGTAAAAAACAAAAAAAATAAGGGAATTGTTGCAGCATCACTTACCGCATGACATATAACAGAAGATTCTCAAACAACAGAGGCATTTCTTGCTTTTTCAACAGCAAATGGATTGATTAGATTTTATGATAAGCAGTGTTTGAGAAGTGGATTAAAGAAGAAGTGATCTTTTACAGCCTATGCTATAGCAGTGCTTCCAGTAACAGGTGAATACCTGCTACCTGCTAGTTTATTTTACTTCTTTCTGTAAAACTTTTCTTTTATTTAGCTTTAATTTTCTAGTTCATTCTGCATGTCCTTTCATTTAGTGTAAGCATGTCTGGTTTATATGGTTTTGTTTTGTGTGCTTGTGAGGACACAGCACCACTTAAGTTTAGCGGGGTTGTGTTTCTGAGTGCATGTGTTTATACTGGTGTTGTGTGTTGTGTGAAACTCTGTTATCTAATATGTGTGTATGGATTTGAAAACCTAATGAAGATAAATTAAGTGTAATTCAATATTTATGAGAAAACCAAGTAGAGATAGTTATAGATAAAAGTTAAAATTTTATCCCGGCACTTAGACTTTGGTTGAGTTTTATGAGAATGTTGTGGCAGAGCCAGGAAAACCAAAAAAGAGTAGAAAAAATATCAAAGTTTAGGGAAAATTTTTTGTTAGATTGTGCCTGTTATGAAATAAATTATGCTCTAATGGTTTAAGTTGCTGAGTAACTAGGGTTGAGTATGCACCCCAGATGCAGACTTGAGTCCAAAGGCAACAAGAACTATGAGCAGTGCTGCAACAATTATATATATATATATAACTTCCTCTCTCTCTCACGGAAAATATGAACTGAAGATTTCAAGGAAATTTTTTCTGTCTTCTAATTTTTCCTTGTAATAAAGAATCTCTTATTGTAAAAGCTTTTGGATTCAAGCAATATGTAAGTTCATTCTTTCAATTTCAATAAAGCAATTTCAATAAGAAGCATGTTTCAATTCTTGCAAATATATATATAAAGAAGCAAAAAAATGGTGATGAAAGAATGAAAAATGAAAAGGTCTGCTGTCTAGGATACTGAGTAACCTGGTCTGTTCATGAGCCTCATGTTAACCTTGAGTTAAAGGCGTCCAAAGGTAAGACCTAAATATAACATCCTGGATGTGTTGCTACAGCAATTCTGACATGTACTTTGAGTGAGTAATTGGGTGTTGTCATTATAAGTGATATGTATTAACATGAAAGTTCAATGTTGCATTGAAGGGTTTAACTGAACAAAATATTATTGTTGTAGCACAGTTTGAGTTTATTTATGATTTATGCTCCCCCATATGTGAATATATTTGTGTTCTACCTCTGAATTATATGCAATTTTTGTGTAATGTTGTAGCACCTCTAGAATTTGATCAAAGTGACACACACACTCTTTGGACAAAATGAAGTCTAAGTCTAAAACTGAACTGCTATGGCTATTTTGCATGATTAAGGGTGTGATTTGAGAGTGGAAAAATCCTTGCAAATTTGATGACAGTGCTAAGTTATTTGTTTCATGATTGTGTAGTATTGTTGTTGTTGAGTATTAGAAAGTGCATATTTATAAAGGAAAAAATAGTTATTTTACATATGAAGTATTACCAACAACCCTTACTTTTATGTGTTTAAGTTTCTTGTACTATAATTATGTGTATTTTATTTTAATTAAGTATTTTATGTATTTTAGGAGCATCATAATCATTTCACAATAAACGAGAGATCAGATGGCAAAACAGACATCATTTTTGAACTCAGGACGGTTGAAAACCTTAAGAGGAGCATAAAAGGAAAAATGGCATTGTTCACATGTATAGTACTATTCACATGTACGGGTACTGTTTGCGTTACTGTGCAAATAGTGGTTGAACCGTGTTACTGTGCAAATAGTGGCTGAACCGCGTACTGTTGACTGATGACGTGGCGAAATCCTGAGCGTCCAAACTGTTTTTAATCCGATGGCCATGATTTACTCGATGTAACTATAAAAAGGGGGCCTCTCCCCCTAATTTGGCACCGCTGAATCCATTTTCTGTAATTCTCTCTCTATCTTGTATTTTCTACATATTTTAATAAATTCTCATTTTGCCCCTAGTTCAACTATGAGTGGCTAATTTTCTTTCAAGCTTGGGTTGAAGGTGAAGTCTCAACATGTGTCATGGGCTTGATTTGGTAAATTTATTTTCTCTTCCCCTCTAGTTTTTGTGGATGTTTTGACTTCTCGTCGACAAATAATACTAATTTTGTCTAGTACTGCCCTAGTTTCACCGGCACCCTAGTATAAGATTATTATTATTTGGCACGATAAGCCCTTAGCACCATATTTATTAGAGCGTGGTTCATGAGATGTGAATTACCCCCTCATGATTTAATTGGTATTAATAAGGAATATTTAGCCCATGATGCATGTTGATACGGATCAAGATACCCAAGTACGTTATTTCCATAGAATTCTCTTCAATTTATTCCAGTCATTTCAATTCCAATTTTAGAATTTATTCTCACCATTTTAATTTAAGTTTTAACATCTTTCAAATTATCTTCACCACAAATCCAATCACCCATTTACAAAATTAATTCTATCTATAATTAAAATCTACCTCCTCGTGGGATCGACACTCGCACCATTAATCTATACTACAACAGATTCGTACGCTTGCGAGTTCAATAAAATTTGCACAACAGTTGTCATTACTTAAGGACAAGTAATGATTTAAGTTTGGGAATATGATAACTCTACGAAATGGGAGTTATCATGGTACTTTTAAACTTAAATCAATAATACTTTGAGAGTAAATGACATGTTCTTATTGCATTTTAGTTTTATTTTGCATAAATAACTATTTTATTTTATTTTATATAAATTGCATTGTTTTAGAAAAATTTATGTGCTTAAATCATATGTATAATTATAACTGTTCGAAAGCTCAAATTTCTAAGAAGGAATGTTGATGCAATAGACTTGTAAAAGATGGAAAAAAAAACTTTGCTATAAACAAATTAAAATAAATCTGGAATAGTACAGTTGTGGTAGTCATTGTCGTAGCAACCATTACTGTAGTAATCCTAGAACAACGACAGAGAAAATTCTGCACGGGATACTTACAGAATTTCGATCTGTAATTTCCTAATCTGACTTATGCCACCCTAAGCTTCCATTTACCCTAATTTTCAGCTATAAAAGAAGCAAACATCATAAGGAATAAAGAGGGTTGTCACCCAAGGAGAAAAACCACAAAGAAACAAAAGAAAATAAGATTTAAAAGAGAGATTAAGGGCTGCACAAGAGAAGAAATTACAGAGATAAATTGGGAGCTCAGTCCTTTTTATTCTTCTCTTGTTTTCTTGTTTTCTATTTATTCATAGGAATGCATTTCATGGTTGAAACTTTTTTCTTTATTTTTCTTTTGCAAATCATAAACTAATTTATTCGTAGTTGAGTGATAAACAATCTTCATGGTTTATTGACTGAAAATATGTGTTGCTACATGTTTGCTGTAGCATTTTGTTTTGATAGCATTTATTTTTATTCATTATTTCAGTTGATCACCCATTTAATGATACAAGTTAGGAGAGAGCCAAAAAAATGCCTATCTTAGTGGAACATATCAAAGCAATACTTGATTTTAGATTGGTTTCTTGGATTGAGTGAGTCCCAAAAAGGCCATGCTTAATCTAAGATTAGTGATGAACTAGACATAAGGATTCACCATGTAGAGTAAATAGAACCTAAGCGTATAATGTTATATCTTATGTTAGCATAACAATTGATTACTGTTAGGTTGCATATAGATGTAAGATATCCAACATGCGACAGCTGAGGATGCATAAAGATTCTGCCCATTAGGAGAGTTTATTCACTCAACTACTCTAAATTTCCATTGGTTTTATCCTTGATTTGACGTGAATATTTACTTTGTTGCATTTTATTTATTGCGCTTTTATTTAATTAGTATAATATTTTCACTAATTGTTTTATTTTAATATAGAACAAAATCTGCTCTGTTGAGACTACTGTAGCAAATCTAATAACATCAATCCCTTTGAGACAATCTTGATTACTCATCAGTTTATTACTTGTTGTGTAACTTGCACATTGACACTAATAGCATTTGAATCTATGTGCAATCTAATAGTGATCAATTATTATGCCAACATAAGATATATCATTATACACTTAGGTTCTATTTACTCAATAAGATGAATTCCTATGTCTAATTCATCACTAATCTTAAATTAAGCATGACCCTTTTGGGACTCAAGTAAAATTTAATTCAGGAAACTCAATCTAAAATCAAGTATTGTTTTGATATGTTCAACTAAAATAGGTCATTTTGTAGATCTCTCCTAACTTGTATCATTAAATGGGTGATTAGCCGAAATAATGAATAAAAATAAATGCTATCAAAACAAAATGATACAGCAAACATGCAACAACACATATTTTCAGTCAATATCAATATTGTTTATCACTCAACTATAAATAAATTTAGTGCATGATTTGCAAAAGAAAAATAAAGAATAAAGTTTCAACCATGAAACACATCCCCATGAATAAATAGAAAACAAGAAAACAAGAGAAAAATAAGAAGGACTGAGCTCCCATTTGATCTCTGCAATTTCTCCTCTTGTGCAGCCTTTAATCTCTCTCTTGAATCTTGTTTTTCTTTTGTGTTTTTGTGATTTTTCTCCTTGGGTGACGGCTCATTTTTTCCTTATGATGTGTGCTTCTTTTATAATTGAAAATTAGGTTAAACGAAAAACCTAGGTCGCACATAAGTTAGATTAGGAAACGACATATCGCAATTCTACAAGTCTCACGCACAAAATTTTCTCTGCTATTGTTTCAGGATTGCTACAACAACTGCACTGTTCCAGATTTGTTTCATTTCTTTTGTAACTACGTTCTTTTCCATCTTTTGCACGTCTATTGCATCAGCATTCTTTCCTTGAAATTTGGGCTTCCGGACACCTACAATTATGTATATGATTTAGCACACAAATTATTATAAATCAAACAAAATTTATTACGAATAAACTAAGATGAATGTTTATGTAAAATATAATAAAAATGCAATGATAATACATTATTTACTCTCTAAGTATTATTGATTTAAGTCTAAAAGTGTCACGATAACTCTTATTTCATAGAGTTATCACACCCCTAAACTTAAATCATTACTTGTCCGCAAGTAATAACAACAACAATAACACTTCAACCACACAATTATGAAAATGTCACTCATTTCCAAAAATAGCTTAAGATATAGATGAGGATCTTTAGATGGCAGCCCATTGAATTGCCCCCACTGTTTGAAGCATCTGAAACATCACTAGTTTGAGCTCAAAATTGTCAGCTTGAACGTCAAGTCTAACTATTCCCGAATGTATGGCTTGATGAATCAACACTGCATAGTCTCGAATGGCTCTATCTCTATCATCCGTCATGTGAATAATGTTGTTATTCCTTGGTTGCCTTTTAACATATTGTCCATTCAGTCCTTCATGTACATTGACTGATTGTATCTCCTCTCTAGGGTTCAAGTTTTTGATATCTTGCAAGTCATCCATTGCTACAATAGTTTGAAATTCCCGATGCTCTCTTCTCAATCTCATTGCGGTTCTTTCAATTTCTGAATCAAATTAGAATTCAATAGATTTATATTTGCGCATACAAGGGTTGCTAGATTACATATGTCAACAAAATAAACAAATTAAAATAATAAAAAATCAACACTGTTAAAACTAATTTCACAAATCACAATAAACAATCAATCTCCGGCAATTGTGCCAAAAACTTGTTGGGTACAGATTCACATGCTATTAATGTCAATGTGTAAGTATATACAACAAGTAATAAAATGATGAGTATTCAAGATCGTTTTCACATGGATTGATGTTATCAGATTTGCTACAGTAATCTTAACAGTGCAGATTTTGTACTAAATTAAAATAAAACAATTAGTGAAACTGTTATACTAATTAAAATAAAAGCGAAATAAATAAAATGCAAGAAAGTAAATTATCACATTAAACTCAAGAATAAAATCAATCGGAAAATAGAGTAGTTGAGTGAATAAACTCTCCTAATGGTCTTGACTATTTTCTAATGGTTGGCTCGGTTGCTGCAGTATTTACTACAACACTGGGCAGAATCCTTATGCATCCTCAATCGTCGCATTTTGAATATCTTATATCTATATGCAACTTAACAGTGATAAGTTGTTATGCCAACATAATTTCCTTTTGTGGCGTCCTTTTGTGGCGTCAAGCTCAAAATGTTGATCTCTTTGATACTAAATCAACATATTCTTGTTGTAAAAAAAATCAACATATTATTTTTCTATCTTCATTTTTAAGGCAAGTGATTATACTTTCATGTGTGGATAATGAATCAAATCCAAGCAATTAATTTTTACTATGTTACTTCCTGATCGCTAACTTGTTATATTATTATACGAATTCCTACTTATGTACTTCGTACGCTGAGAAGGAGATTATATTTTTGTTAACCTTCACAGAGTAACAAAATTTTGTTAATTAAATAACTAAAATAAACAGCACAGAGCAGTCTTGGTTTGCACTGTGATCAGTTCAATTGGTTGTAGGTTCCTCTTTTAGCTATTCAAAAATTTATTTCTCTTGATGCTAATGGTTTATCGAGGTAATACTTTAGTTATATATATATTTTGTTAGTGCAATATAATAATATTTCTATAAATTAAAATTACTTACCTCCCCGGCAATGGCGCCAAAATCTTGTTGTGCAAATTTTATTGAACTTGCAAGTGCACGAATCTATTATAATATAGATCAATGGTGACGAATGTCGATCCCACAAGGAGGTGGATTTTAATGTGTAGAATTAATTTTGTAAATGGGTGATTGGATTTGTGGTGGAAATGATTTGGAATATGCTAAAACTTAAATTAAAATGGCGAGAATAAATTCTAAAATTGGAATTAAAATGGCGAGAATAAATTGAAGAGAATTCTGTTGAAATGACGTACTTGGGTATCTAGATCCGTATCAACATGCACCATGGGCTAAATATTCGTTATTAATACCAATTAAATCATGAGGGGGGGAATCCACACCTCATGAACCACACTCTAATCAATATGGTGTTAAGGGCTTATCGTGCCAAATAATAATAACCTTATATTAGAGGGCCGGTGAAACCAAGGCAGTACTAGACAAGATTAGTATTATTTGTGGACGAGAAGTCAAAACATCTACAAAAATTAGAGGGGAAGAGAAAGTAAATTTACTAAATAAAGTCCATGACACATGTTGAGACTTCACCTTCAACCCAAACTTGAAAGAAAATTAGCCACTCATAATTGAACTAGGGGCAAAATGAGAATTTATTAAAATACGTTAAAAATAAAAGATGGAGAAAGAATTATAGAAAATAGATCCCAAAAATGGATTCAGAGCTATCAAATTAGGGGGAGAAGCCCCTTTTTTATAGATACATGAAGTAAATCATGGCCATCAGATTAAAAACAATTTAGACACTTAGGATTGCGCCACGTTATCAGTCAACAGTACGCGGTTTGACCACGTGGATGAATAGTAACATGGTTTGACTCGGGTTGAACAGTAATGTGGTTTGGTTGAAAATAATCTTATGTAATACATGTACCATACGCGCGATTTTTGGTCCACTAATATGCTGCCACGTCACCAATCAACAGTGCATAAGAATTTTAGCCAAACAGGATCGTGACACCTCATCAGTCAATGCCACATCATCGGTCAATGTCACGTCATCGATCCATCTATGTGAACAGTAACGTAGACAGTACCGTACATATGAATAGTACCATATCTGTGAACAGTATCATTTTTTCTTTTATGCTTCTCCTAAGGTTTTCAACCGTCCTAAGTTCAAAAGTGATGTTCGTTTTACCGTTTGATCTCTTGTTTATTATGAAATGACTATGATGCCCCTAAAATATATAAAATACTTAATAAAATAAAATACACATAATTAAATTACAAAAAACTTAAATACATAAAAATAAAGGTTGTTAGTAAGACGTGAAATGTAAAATAATAATTTTCTTCTTTATAAATATATATTTTCTAATACTCAACACGTTGTATGTTATTTATTAGGTTGGTGGCCTGCACCGTGAGGATCATTTCTCCAATCGAACTAAGTACCTTTTACAGCGTATTTTTGGTTGCGATGGGATTTTCTTTCCTAAGTGACATCTCCATGTGAAAACACGAACCAAGATCCATAATTAAAATACTACAATTGGAGAAGAAAAGGTAATTATCAGTTGCGACTTGCGAGCGAACTTGCCCGACATCATAGGTAAGGTTTGGTGGCGAAAAATTTATTGTATGCTCCGTAAGATACATTATTCTGTGCCGTACTTGACATTCAGGTATCTAATTTAAAAAAACTTGCCTAAAAGTACCGATAGGTGGTAGGGGTCTCGTTATCTATAATAAAACTATTTCTTCTGTTTTACGAGTGTAGTAATATAAAATGTTTTGGTCATTGATTTGGATTATAACAGAGTATTTTGTGTATTCTGTTAAAGAATAATCCATTTATGAAAATCAATGTCACAGTCAGATGTGCATGTCACGCTTGTAAAATTTTTGACCCTTTCTTTCAAGATAATACTTTTAACTGCCGTAAATAAATAAAGACAATGCTACTTGAAACTTGAAAGTAATCTAATTCATTGTTTTACGAGCTGAGTCCCCTCATTTTGAGACCATTAATGCAATCCTTATAGATACTATCAATACAGTCCAATCAAATTTTGATAATCTGCCATTATCGATAACACTAATCATTTACAAATCCTCACCCAGCTAAACAAAAATAATGCTTTACATAGCGAACTGGGCCACAGATGTTGTTGCTATTGTTTCCGGCATGATTGCTTGTGTAACGTCGATTGTATGGTTCAATGGGTGTACAAATCTGAAGAAATTTTGGGTTTACTGGCGAATAAAGCTGTTCCAAAAACACTCAACCAGGACCCTGGGGCAGATATGGGTCTCAACATATTTTAGTTGCTTGCAAATAAAAGGTATTTATGAAGCAAGTGGTGTGGAAAAAACAGAGGTTGTAGCTCATGCTTTTTGAAGACTAATTAAGAATTTTGGGATTTTGATTGTTTACTTCGCGTCGAGGCGTCAATTGAGGGTCATCTAATAGTTTAAAATTAGCCATTAGAATCGGTTCGATTCTTTCAACCTAATAGAACAGTTCTGAAAATGCTGCAGGGTTAACTGGTTAAGGAACCACTTGGGTGTAAAGATTGGCCCCAAGATGTTGAAAGAGCCTCACTGAAGAGAAATGAGTCTCACTGAAGAGAAATGAACCGAGAGAGATTCAATCTGAACCTAAATGTTGCAAGTTATCAACATTGCTTCTGCAGCATAAGCTCATTTGATATTCATCTTGACGATGATTTTTTTAATCAGGTGAAGCAATTTTTGGTTGTACTGGTAGATTATTATGGTTATCATAGTGGATTCTTTCGCGTGGTACTGCACTAAACATAAATTTTTTGCTGCATGATCCAACATATGATTCTAGATATTTTCTTGTGATTATAGTGATTCAGATTGCACTTAGATGATTGTTAATATAGACTATTTTTTCATCAGTTTTATAGGGATGGAAATGACATTGAAGTGGTGAGAAGTATTGTCATTCATCACCACTTTAATGCAATTGACCGAGATAAAGTAAGAACAATTTGAAATTTCATGAAGCTGTAAGCATCAAATGAAACTGATGTGTCACTACATTTTTTATTTTTCCAATGAACTGCAAGTGCCTGGAGCTGCCATTCTTTCTCAGATTTGGTTGAAACAGAGAGCTCAGTATCTTCTCCAAATCATTTGCACTGTATTTCACATATTTACCTCCACTTGCATTTTCTTCAACTAAAACTCCATAATTCTGCAAGTAGCTTCTATAAACCGGCAGAAAAGCTTGCACTACAAGTTGGCATATCTTCTCCCTCGAGTTTTTGTCAGTCACAACCCAGCAGGAATGCTTCTTAACCATGTAGTCAAAAGTCTGATAAAAATCCTTCAGTTTCTTCTTCACCAATTCACGATTACTTGCCTTCCTGCTAGGAGAGGCAATTAGGCCATCCTGCCTCAGGAAAGAGAAAAGCTTTCCCCAACTCTCCCTCACATAAAGCCCTGCATAGTAGTTCTTGTACTGCTCATGAGCTTTAACCCAAGAATCTCCCATCATATCTCCAAGCTTTGTGCCTTTCAGGTTGCAAAAATGGCAATGATTATTCATCACGAAAAGGTAGGACAGTGTGATATCTTGATGGGAATTTGACCATTCATCCAAATTCAATGCAATTTCCTTAATTACGCTATAAATCAGGCGTGTAAGAAGCCCCTCTTCATATTTTGCTTGTTTCCAGCTCTGATGGATCACCAAAACCTGGGTTAACATTGGCCTGTAATTGTCTCCAAGCAGCTGATTACAGTAGTCAGTCACAAAGAGTACAAGCCTTGGAACACTCCCATCTGGAGGAGGAGAAACTTGCCTTTGAAGCTTCACTTGAAGAGGCAGTTCCAAGAAAATCTCACAAGCACCATTAACAACTCTTCTTATGAGATCCCTTATCAGACTTTGGATATCGCCATAGGCTTCTCCTCCAAACAGTCTGTTGAAATCTACTCTCACTTTGTCTAAAGCTGCAAAAATTTCCAACAGCCTCAAGAGTTTGACAGGATCCTTATTACTTTCTGTAACATTCTTTCCGAATTGGAGGAAAGAAAGAATTCCGGATTGGATGGCAATCTTCGCAAAGCAACAATTACAAATATCTAATCCAACCTTATTAAAAACATCACTGCAGAGCTTGCACTCGGGCTCGAAAACATGCTTCACCACCAACTCCAAATGCTTACACCAATTACCTACGAGTCCCTCTATATCTTGCACATCATCAAATTCTTTAGCCGATTTCTCCAGATATTCCAAATCAAGTTTTTGCAAACTTTTCCTGATATTCAAACTCCGGACTTCAGCATATTCAGATATACAAATTTCAAGCCGACCGTTAGCTTTTAGTCGGTCTGTTATAACCTGCAACTTCTGTATAACAGTTACTGGCATAAGCGATGAACCAATATAAGCTTGCTTTCCAGGAGAGGAAGAGGAAGCCACCAAAGCAAACGGAATGGTGTTTTCTGTCACAAGCCGATTGAATTCACTCTCGAGGTAGTTCAATGCCTCAAATAGAAGCCCTCCATTCAGACGAGCAGACGCCTCATAGGCCAGCAACTCATGCAGAATTCTAAATGACTTTTTGACTCTGCAGTTGTACCGATCAGTGACAGCTACATTTCCTTCAAGAGCCTCAGCAATTCCCTCCAACCACTGAATTGTAAGCCTGCAATTATCAGCAAGAAATTTCATTGCTTCCTCAAGCTGTTTCAAGACTACGAGGTAACCAAAAATATCTGAATGCGACTCTGATGTGAGTGATTTCTCAAGCTCTTGCACAGAATCAAAGACCTTCAAAACAGCAGCAGCAGGGCCAATGGCACTGTCAATCTGATTCCTTACAACAACAAATGAGCACTTTTGCATAGAAAAGCATCTAAATGCAGCCTCCGAAGACGGCAATCTTTCTTTAATCTCCTCCAATCTTGACCCAGTTTTGCCAAGAGCCAAGGCAACAGCTCTTGATTTGTCTAAGCTACTACTCAATAACTTCCTAGCAGCTAAAAGACTCTCAATGCTGTCCCCTTCAGTCATTGCCGAAGTATGAACAGAATCTAGATTCCCCTAACTAAATTCAACTACCACTTGGGCTCTTATATTAGCCTTTCAGTTTCAGTACATAGTTGGTTTCTTTTGTATCACTCATTTAATTTTCTCCACCAAACACACCAAATCAGGGAAAACGAAATATAACAACGATATTCAAACCAAACCTCACTTGCAAAACAAACATCACAGAAACCAAACAAACAAACAAACCACCATCTCAAAAAGATTTCTTGAAACCCACTTAGGGATTCTAAAGCAGTACACCTGTATGGCGTAGTTGTAGGGGAGGAAAACTATAGAGATCTTGCTTGTGAAAGCAGTACAATGAATCAGTTTCCTGTTGCCTATAGATAATAAATTTTACTGCATATGATTGGGACTAAACCTCCTTAATTCAGTTTCCGTCCAAGTCTCATAAAATCATTGAATTGATTAAGACTCATTCAATGGCTTTATCATTTATACAAGGGAAAATGAATAGTCCTCCCTCTTATTTGAAAAAATTAATAATTCTTTTGTTTTGTTTTAAAACAGCATGATACACAATTTTTAGTGGGCAATTCCATCTTTTTGTAAATAGAAAAAATCTGACAATTACAAAATTAATTGATTTACCACTAAATTTGAATTAAAAAGGTTAACAGGGAGGATTTGGTGGATTTTAAAATATGACAAAAAAATTGGTTAATTTCACCGAAAAAGAATAAGATTTTGGTGGTTTTCCCTTTATTTTGTCAGGTTTCTAAACTCCACAAAAGTGACAGGATTATTTTTTTTATATTAGATTTTAGATTCCAAAGAGATAAGTAATAATATTAATAGTTGTCGCTTGTAAAAAATAAATTGATTTTATCTCGAGAGAGTTAATTTGAAGAAAGATATAGCATTAACCTTAGTACCCTTTACCAAACTTCGAAAACAATAATTAGGAAACACCCAACTTCTTAGCTATTTTAGCTTTGAAGCCATAAAACCAATAAGCAATAAACCAAGCCTGAGAACTGTTTATCATAAAATTTGGGGCAATTTAGTTCTAATTTTACTTGATAAATTACCAAGAAGTTCAGATGCCCACTTAATTATTATTTGTTAGTATCAAATCCTTTGGGACACTTAATGGTGTTGTTTACCAATCTCTCTCAATTTTCAGACAGGTAAAAATATGTTTAGTCTCTATATTTTGAGGTTAGTACTTATTTAGTCTCTGTATTTTTTAAAATATCTCATTTACTCCCTGCCGTTAAATTGTTGACACTTTTACCATTACTTTTTATTTTTTTGGCTTATTTTTATAGTATTACTCTCTCACAATACCAGATCTTTTATTTTTGTAGAGTAATAAGAAGAAAATATTAAATTACAAATTTAACTCAAAAAATAAAATAAAAACAAATAGGATGTATATTAATTTTTGTGGAAGCTCACGTATGTTCAAAAAAATTAATATTGTAAAGAAAAAGAAATTACCAATTATTTTGGACATTAATAAAAAAAATTAGTAAATTAACTATTCAGCAGAGTGTCCTAATAATTTAACGGCATGAACTAAATTAGGTATTTTTAAAAATATAGGGATTAAAGAGACACTAATCTCAAAATATAGGGATTAATAAGCTTCTACCCATTCTCAGATTGTTAGCATGGTAGGTTTCTCTTTTAAATACTATTTATTGATAAAACTTTTGAAAGAAAAAATATTGCTTGCTATATTTTAGCGCTTTCATGACATGCAAATGATGGATCAAATTCTCTAATTTTTTAGTGAATAAAAATTCAAGTGATGATTAGTGATTAATAAATAATAAAATAAAAAAGTTAAATCGTACTCTTGCACTGTTACTAGAAAACACATGTTATAGGTTTGTTAAAAAATTAGGAAAACTTAGATGAGACAATTCTAATCCTCCAAAGATTGACATTGATAATAATTATATAGAAGAACAGGGACAACATCCACTTATACCTCAGTCCTTACCAGGGGCGGACCCAGGACTTAATATTACCCCGGGCTAAATTTTAAAATTTATTTTTTGAAAGAAACATAAAAATTTATATGCAAAAATAAGTACATTAAATGAGGAGGAACACTAAAAACCTTATCCCTCTAAATATGTACTATATATGAAAATAATTATAAAAAATGAATAGAAAATAAAAGGTGACTCAAATATGAAAATAATATTTTTCAATTATAGAATTTGACATTACAACCCATAATAACATGTAATTATATAAGGATTAAAAAATTAATTAAGAATTTCAAATTAAAATATATCAATACATGAAATTACAATCAATTAAAAATTGCAAGTAAAACTTTTATGTTTGAAGTGAAGTACCAAATTACCAGACTTAATAAATTAAATAATTAAAAAAATTTCTATCCTTTCAAATTGTAAAAGTATTATTAGTCAAGGTTTCAATAATAAACTAAATTCAATTGAAAATAATATAATTGAATTAGGGACATATTTATAAATAAAATAAAAACTCTATTGTTGTAAAAAATTGATGAAAACATAAGGGTAGTTGCATTAGGGACATATTTAAATATAAAATAAAAACTCTATTATTATACTAAATTGATGAAAATATAAGGGTAATTAGTTAGAGACCTATTTGAATATAATATAGAAACCCTATTGTTATACTAAATTGATGCAAAAATAAGGGTAATTAGTTAGGGATGTATTTGAATATAAAATAAAAACTCTATTGTTATACTAAATTGATGAAAATATAAAGGTAATTAAGTTAAAGATATATATGAAAATAAAATAAAAACTCTATTATTTTACTAAATTAATAAAAGTATAAATGATTTATTCTGAACTAGCCCACGTTTAGGTCCGCCCCTGGTCCTTACCAAGAGATGTTATGAGCATTAGAAATAACAATTACTCCAGTTAATCGGAGCAAACATTCAAGTCGTGTTCAATCCCATTGTGCTGATCAAGATATTATGGGTTATTTTTATTTATATTTTAGCAGAGTTATAATAAACGTGTAGTATTTTCTTCATTGATGTACTTAATAGGATCTCCAATATATTGTTGGATAAAAACACTAAAGCTAATGTATTTAATAAGAATAAATAACATAATAACATAGACTGTTGGAAATCATCCATGAAAAGTCATTGTATCTCTAGTGTTTAATTATGAAATTATGAAATCTCAAACCTTGGGAGTGAGACACAGTCCCATCATGTCATTATATTGATATGATGAGACTGTTTAATTTAAGTGCGAGCTTTGAAAGATAGTTATGGGATCTATAATATCAAATTCAGGTTTAGTGTCTCCCAAGTGTCGCACTTATATAATGAAGTTCCACATAACGCGGTGAGAATAACCTCATCCAAAATTTTCTCTGTTCTTTATTTCTATCTTGCTTTCCCAAGTAACAGGTGCAGAAGAACCACGTACAATTTGAGGGTGGCCTTAGCAACCCTAAGTAAATGAAAATTTACCCATATTATACATGTGAATTTATTTTTGACCCCTTTATTTTTACATAATTTTTTACTATTATATTTTATGATTTATCGACTATAGCTTCTACTATAGGCCTCTTTAATTTACATATTTTACAATAAACTTAGTTAAGTTTATAGTTACTTTGTTATGGCATCTGTCAAACCAAAATCTTCATTTTGTCACTACAATAAAAATAATAAAATTAGGAAAAAAGACTATTAATCCGTTAACATTTGGAGAAAGGGTGGGGCTATTTGAACCCACTAATTTACTCAATAACCCACTTTAAAAATAATTTTTTATCATTAAAATACCCTTAAATTAAATTACAGTTATGGACACTAGAATATAATTATAAAAAAAAGAATTTTGACTCTTTAAACCCATCTTTATATTCAACATAGTTTTATAGAACCCTAATCAAATTGTCATTAAACCCTAATTAATCAAAAGGTGTGATTCTTCTCTCAAGCCATATATATTGTTAAATAGGCACATGTGAGTTGATTCAGAATAACAAAATTAATTGTTATTGATTTTATGGAGGATTAATTGTTTAATTATTGTGATTCGTTTGAGAATGACCCCTCACTCAAAATTATTTTATTAATATTGATGATTAAATTTTCAATTAATAATCAATTATTATTTTTTCCCAAATTCTGAAAATAAAATATTTTTTTTCAAATTCCTCATATTAGATTTTCATACCATCATACCAGATTTTTCTCACCAATATAATATAACTCAAAAAAAATAATTTTATGATGACAACTATTTTCTCCATTAAGAATGTTTTGATCCATTTGTCCTTAAATGAGGGTCATTCACTCAAAATTAATTATTAAATTTTAATTAATAATCAATTTATAATCTAATGGGTTTATAAATGAATATTATAGGTTTAATGAGTAAAATCACTATTATTATAAAAACTGGTTTTAGAAAGGGCATATTAGGTATTTTAGTGAGTTTACTGAGAAAAAATTAAAATTTTAAAATTTAAAGATGAGTTTATTTAGTAAATAGGTTTATTGAGTAAATTGGTGGGTTCAAAAATAGCCCCACCCTTGAAGAAAGGGACATAAAATTTACTAATATTTTAACAAAGACATATAACCCCTTTTTGTTAATCAATTATTTTGGTATTGTACATTTAAAAAAAATTACAAGAAATAACGCGTAAAATTCCCAAGTCTTGCTAATTTTCAAAGAAGTGGCAGATGCAATTTTAGAGAGGAAGATGATTCTAGGAATTTTACACATCATTTCTCTTAAATTCAAGTTTATTCTTTTGTAGATATACAATATTACACTTTTGTCAATTAAAATAAACAGAATTAATTAAAGAAAAAGGGATCATATACATTTTTTAAAATATTAGTGAATTTTATGTCCCTTTTCTTGAGCGCTGGGGGCTAACAATTTTTTTTTTCATAAAATTATACACTACTCATTTCACTAAAAATATCTCCAAAACTTTTATTTCGATCATTTCAAAATAAAAAAAAAATGTGCGAGCATACAAATCGGTACACTAATAACTCCCTATCCAATTATCTATTTACCATTGAGTGAAGGCAAGCTTGCGAGTAGATATATATTTGTTGATGGTACCAATATTTGCCAAAATTTAAAGAGCTAGAGTAAAGTGGAGGCATTCTTTTTGGTAGCTACACTACCTCACAACAATTTCATATTTATGAATTTACATTTTGATGCAAAAAGTTACAAGTGAAAATAATTATTTAATTTAAAAACATAAGATTTGTTACCTAATCACAGCAGTAGGTGCAAAGGTTAATACTATAATACAACTAATTGTGAGAGATTTATTCTTACCGGCAAGGCACGTGCACAAAAGGAAAAAGCATGTGACATACTTCAAAAACTGGAGTACTTTACTTTAAATCTCTACGATTCTGAATGCTGCAGTATAATAGCTAAAAGAGATCTATAATCATCAAATTTGTGCCATGTAATCCTGGTATTTTAAAAATTACTTAAAATGTTATTGCTGGTACTTTTGTAGCTTGTCTCTATACGATCGACACTTGCAAAATAAAAAATAAAAACATAAAAAAATATAATAAAATTTTAAATACGTATGAGTTCAAATAATGAATGGGTCTAAATTTAAAATTTGCTTATTTTGAATAACATGCTCTCCTTTTAATGTAAATTTGATTAGGCTTGTTGAAATATTTAAACTTACACAAACTGAAAAAAGAAAAGCTACCATTTTTTTACTCTTATAATTTTAAATTATTTTTAATATTGTATGAAAACTTTTATATTTCCATTAAATGATACTATATTTATATACATGATTAATAAATAAAATCTGTATTGCTCAAATCAAAATCATATCCAAATATACTGTTGGTATTTTTGCGTCTGGATAACAAATATATCAAATTTAATAGTCACATAATTTTGAAACCTAATACCACGAGACTTACCGCATCCGTATTTTTTTTAATTTTTAAATCATTTGGATTTAATTTAAATGCACGCGCCTCTGTTACTATCATGATATCAAAGTTATGGATAAATCGATAGGCAGACATGAGTCTATTTCACAAAAAGATTGGGTCCAAATTGATTGCAATATGCAGTCCTTCAAATGGGCCTCATTTTCATACTCATTTTTTTCATCAGAATTATGAGAGGGACTAATTGACCCTAAAGTGGCCTTGAAGTCTCGATCATCACCTGCCAAAGAAGCAGAGTCGCATATTACTTTTCACATGCATAAG
>JAQOOD010000007.1:15930026-16028589 GCA_029633175.1 Citrus glauca
CAATAAGTTTATAAGAAGCCTGGATGGAGTGGTCAAAGTAGTAAAAGAACTGCCTGAGGAGATTTCATTTCGAAATCTTGCTGTTGTGAAAGTTCCTAATCGAGTCACAGAAGATCACATCATAGAAAATATTCAACCCATCTTTAAAGCAAAGGGAAACATAAGGCTGGCAACGTACTTCCCTTCAGTGAATATGAGAAAGAGCACAGAGAAAAGTAATGCTGATTTAGTTGCATGTTTGGCAATGTTTGGGACTTTGAAGTTGCAACCAGATGTCAATGAAGTAGTTGACTCCATGGTCGAGCGACTAAGAACATTGAGTCGCAAGTCAGATGGCCGGTTTATTGCAGTGGACTTGAGGGTTGATCTATTGGATAATAAGGGTTGTCATGAAGGCAATGGCAGGAAAAGTTGCTACGGTGCACATGAAATTGCTGTATTTTTGAGGAAGATTGGATACGACAAGGATACCACCATCTACTTGACTCAATCAAGGTGGGATAGCAGTCTTTCGGTGCTGAAAGATATCTTCCCTAAAACATATACTAAGGTGAGACATTCTCTTTTCTGCTCCGATTAATCTTCTAATAATGTTAAATGTTTTTGCCACATGATCTTTGAGTTATTTATATGTTATTGAGGGCATTCCGGTTGTTTTTAGCGACTTTCACTTTCAACCCTTTTCATTGCTATGCTTCAAAATTTTGGCACCATGCTTGATAATTGTCAGTTCTTACTGTTCAGTTTTGTTTTTCAGTCTTAAAGCAACTGCTTTGTTCTGAAGTCATCTTTGCATCGGTATACTATTGCAGGAAAACATCATGCCTGCAGATAAGAAGGAAAAGTTCCTCGATTCAGAAGACTCGGAATTTGAAAAGGTTATTGACTTCTACCTATGTTCACAGAGCGATGCTTTTGTACCAGCCATCTCAGGCCTGTTTTATGCAAATATAGCCGGAAAGAGAATAGCTTCCGGTAAGAATCAAATCCTCGTCCCGGCTGATATTTCTGGTTCCTCTGCCTCCGCCACAGATTTCATCTCCCCATATGTTTTGAAGAAGAACCATATGGCCCATTCATGTTTTTGTTAACTGCCATTTGAAGCAACCTGAAAGCAGTTATTTGCCAAAAAAAAAGTGTAATTTACCTCAGTCAAGCTTTTCAGGTAAGCATATGGACTGGTAAATAATTACTTTGTTCATACTTCAATTAGGTCTGAAAACTGGAAGATCCCGAAACAAGAAGTTTTGTTATTAAAATGATTTTTCATATTGTTCAATCAAGATGTTTTGTAACCTCTTGGGGGGGGGGGGGGGGGGGGGGGAAGATATTTGATTTGTTGTAGAACTTGATCATATATTTTGTTAATTGTTGAACCTTTTTTCTTTCAATTATTGTTATTATTTTTTCCTACTCTAATAATTCGGTTGAACCAAAGGAGTACAAAGTCATGACGGTGCTGATACTGGTTGAATTTTCAAAGTTCAATATTGGACCAAGTTGGGCCATTGGGTTGGACCATTTGGGTACCAAGGACTCTCCTTTCCAATCCTAAAATCTAGTCTCTGGGCTTCTAGCGGATATGGAATTATTATTATTATTATTTTTTATCACCGGTTGTATGATGGGGGGGCAGATGCAATCTTTTTTCTTTAAATAGCCGGCCGAATGACTGTATGATCGTCGGTCTACTCTTAGCTCAAATCACCATTTGGATCTCAGCGTAATAACAATTTCATCCCTCTTCCGTTCTTGTGAGCAGGATTCAAACTCTAAAATTATTGTTTTTAATGCAAGAATAAGAGATTTAAAGAAACGAATATGAGACTTGATTCAAATGTAGCAATTATTTAAAGATGGAAGGGAAAAAAAAAAAAAAAAACTTAAGCTAGCTGCCACTTGTGACATCTTAATTTCTAGAAGTGATCTAGGAAATCAGCTAAGTGCTAATAGTAAATCCTCGAATACATCAATTTCTCCAAACACTTTCCATATTTTTCATGACATTTTGAAAAATATGAAAAAGGAAAATAACCGTTATTCTCTTACCAATATTAGAATTCTAAGCAAGTGTAAAAAAATCAAGATTACATCTCCCTTATATATCACAAGCCAATCTTTTGATAGAACCATTGAGGAATTTTTTTAATCGTTTGAAAGATTTGGTGAGAAGATATTGGAGATACTCAAGAATCTAAAAATGTCTTGGAATTCAAGCAGCAGTAGATGTGCAGCTTGCAAATCTTTGAGAAGAAAATGCCCTAAAGATTGTGTGCTAGCACCATATTTTCCCTCAACCGATCCTCAGAGATTTTCTGAGGTCCATAAAATCTATGGTGCCAGCAACATTTCCAAAATGCTCCAGGTAATTCTAACACTAAATTCATAAACTTTATTTACTGTAATTTTCTTTCTAAATCTTTGTTTGCTTACAAGTATAAGATATGATTCTGTTTCCCATTTTGTAATAAATTATACGAGGGTTTTGCAGAATTTGGATAACTTCATTTTGTTCACTAAAGCTAGGACTATGTCCAAATAATTAATACGATCATAACAAAATTAAAATTTTCTCATTTTTTCCTTCAACATCTTAGAAAATTATATTTATATATATGTAGAAATATTCAAATCTAGGTTTTTGGACTTTATTTAAATTCGGAAAAATTATTAAGTCATATGGTTTATCAACAAAATCTAGAATCTTAAGTTAAATTTGCATATACATGTGTGTGTACATATAAAATTTTCCAAGTGCCATTTATATTTATAGATTAACTTTAAGGCAACCATAATTGTTATTTTAAATAAGTTATATTTGATTTATGTTAAGTTTACGGTTAATAATTAATTGATTTTCTCTAAATACGAGTTAATTTGATTTCTTTAACTAATTTGACAAATAAACAGAATATTCCACAGCATTTAAGAGAGATGGCAGCTGATAGCATGGCTATTGAAGCAAAGCTACGTGTTCAAGACCCAGTTTATGGATGTGTTGGAATAATACATCAACTGCAGCAACGAATAATTGAGGTTCAGTCTGAGTTATTGAAGAGCAAATGTGAGATTGCATTTTGCAATGCTCACGAACTACAACAGCAGCAACAATGGCAACAGTTGCAACATTGGCAGCAGCAGCAGCCAATGTTCCATGCTGCTCATGAGCTATCATGGCTTGATTCAAGTGATCAGCAAGAACTTACAAGCGATCCCTCTTTTAGTGACTTTGGCTTATGATATAAACAATTAAATGTGTTGTTAAAAAATAAATAAATCAAGGCAATAGCAAAATTTCCTTTTTTTTTTGTCGTTTCTCTTTTAAGTTTTTTTTTTCATTTCTTTCTGGTGATTCATTAACGGAACTGTCTCGTGTGTGTATTGAATCCTCTCTAGACTTTACAGCGGACTTTTCTTCTCGTAGTCTTAAAAATTTTCTTTTTATAGCTTCATTTCCCTTTTTATTGATTGAATATGATTGTAATATTTTATTAGTTATTACAAATATGGTAGAAAAAAATTAAAATTCAATGCCAAATATATGTTCTCTTGTTGAGGACGAAGCTACAATGCCCCGGGTGCACGGTACCCTTGTTTTTGGTAAATTATTTTGCAGTCCCTCTTATTTACTAAAAAGTGAAAAAATTAAAAATTTTAAAATTTTAATATATAAGTCCAAAATATTTCTACTATTTGCACTTAAGAGTATATTTTTATTATTTATATTTGAATACTAAACCATAATTGATTATTATGAAATTTTAACATTGTCATTTGGTAATATTATTATTGATAAAATAAAATTTAATTACATATTTAAATTATTTATTATTGATTAAATAAATTTTACATTGTTTCTAAAAATTGTTTAATATTATTGATAAATTAATATATTTTATTATATATTTAAATTATTTATTACATATTAAATTAATATTATATTATTTTCAAAAAACAAAAAAGATTTTATGTATTAAATTTTTTTTCAAGTTATTGGCCTTATATTGTCATTAATTTTAATAGTAAATTAGATCACTTGATCAAAATATAAAATTTAAAAATTATCCAAAATTATTTGTCAAACTTTTGATTATTTTACTTTTTTGAAAAACAATAGAGATGTCATTGTTAAAGACCAAATAGAATACATCCATGCCGTTAAAGAAAGTTTTGTGTTAGATTTAATGGGCAACTCATATATGGACAAAATATGGGGTACCATGCACCAAGTGAACGGTAGCTGGATCCTTCTTTTAAATCACACTACTTCATAGACCAAAGAATTAATAGTAGGACTTTTGTCGATCAAAAAATCTACTTCTAAATATGATGGTTTTAAATTTTTAATTAAAACTATTTTATTAGGTTAGAGTTTATGAAAAGAAGGAAATAAAAATAGAGGACAGAGTTCATGAGTGCTAAACTGCTAATTAGGAATAAACAAAGAACATCAATGAAATTCAGTTATCATACACAAAAAAGATAATAGTATCAAAATCAAAAAATATTTAATTAAATATACCTTACGAATTACGCAACTTGTTCATTAATAATATTATTAGAAACATTTAATTTAGGCATATGCATGTTCCTTATGGTCATATATTATTATTGTTAACAAATTAATATTTTTTTATCATGTATTATTTTTTAATTGACATATTCAAATAATTATTGTATATTAAATATATATTATGTTAGCAAAATATTTATTAAGGCATGTTAATTTTTCGTGCATTTTAGAATTTTTACATGAGATTACATTATTGTCCATACAGTATACTCATGCTAATAGTCAACCTAGGTCAATAGATTTAATTGTAAAAAAATTTGAAACAATCTGGACATATATGTCAACATTTAGAAACTTTTACCTTTTTTAATTTTTCAACAAACATCAGGGATTAAAATGTTAATAACCATGCAAACCCATCTGCACGGCCATGCAACTCTTTGGTTAGATTTAATCATTAAATTACTAAATAACAAAATAAGGGTACTAAACACCAGTTGCATAGTAGCAGGACCCGTTGAATAGGGGTCGAGGGAATAAGACTAATAACATATTCTGAAACTTCTGATTTTGACCGAGTGAATAAAATATTTAATAGCACCACCGTCACGACCTAACCCAACAAAGATAAAAATCATATCCTTCGCAGCACCAAAAATTCTCTTTTATTGTATGAAAAATCTAGCTTATCTTTTACCGTTAATTATCTCAAACGCTGAAGGCAATTTCCTAAATCACTCGGTAAATTGTCAAAAATGTTAAGCCCAAATAGATTACCAGTAGTTAGGGTAGGACTGTTAGCACCCTGTAATCTTTTTTTTTTTTCAATTCTTTTTCTGTCAATGCCTATTCTAATTCATAATTTTTTTCAATCATAGTTTTCTTATACAAATTTTTGAATGATTAAATCACATGTATTTAACTTTGTAGAATCATGCACATTTGAATTAATTAGAATTCAAAGTGGACTATCTACAATTTCTTTTTAAAAAGAAAACAAGACAACTACACTTTCAAAGTTAGGAGAAATAGTCATCAATACTTTTAAGTTTTTAAAAAAGAATACCAAGACCTCATTTTGACCACCATACCCTTTACCTCTACTATCTCAAAAAAATTGACCATAATGTTTTACAGCAAATAGAAATATAAATTTAAAATAAATGTAATAATAATATAAATTTTAAACTAATTTCAATATTTAAAAAATATTTTAATATTTTACAATCTATTAGATATATCTTATTATATTAAAGTAAATTTTATAATAAATGAAATCATAACATTAAAATAAATGTATTAAAATTTAAATGATTTTGAATATTATGTAAAATAATAATTTTAACATTATTAGTATGTGAGATTTTTTTTTAATTGTAAAATGTATTTAATGCAAGCATTTATTTAATTCTCTACAATAAATAAAAATATTTTATTAAAATTTCTTCTCTAGTGTTAAAATAGCAACAAAGGAAACAAACTGTTGAGAAATAAAGTTCATCTTATGACAAACAAATAGTTTCATATATAAAGGTCTCGGATAATCAATTTGTATACGTAATTATCACATCCACTCTTTAATAATGTGTTCTTTTAATTACTATCTTAACAACGATGAATGAGATACTACAAATTTATCAAGGACCCAAGTACGAAAAACAAACACTACAAAAGGATAAAAGTATTATAATCCATACTTTATATAGATATATTCTCTATGTGCGATTTAGCTACAGTGGATGACTAACTATAAAGCTTAGAGGATGTCTATGTGATTTTAAATATAGCAGTGAAGTTAAAGGAGACAAAACAAATAAACGAATTGAATTTCAATCGAATCTTAAATGAATTTAATCAAAATTCTGCTTATTCAAATTCAATTTATTTATTAAATGAATCAAAATTTTAGGATTTTTAGTCAACTTGTTTATTGAATAAAATTTCGATTTGATTCGTTTAGTAGAATTAAATTTGGATTTGTTTATCCCATAATAAACGAATCCATAACAAAACTAATTGAATATAAATTTGTTTACAAAATATAAACTAATAAACAAAAATTAAGTAAAATAAAATATAAAAGATCATAGATTTAACATTCTACAAAATACAAACAATTCAAACCATTTTCTAAAATTAAAATTTACAATCACCGAGAAACCAAATTACAAATTCTTGCTGAGAAAAAAAAAAGATCTCAAAACATCATCAATTCAAATTCTACACCATTTTTCCTTTTGCTGGATTATGTCTTCTTTATAAACCCTATTACTATATCCAAAAAAAAAAAGGCTTACAATCCGAAAGAAGCTTACTTTCCTACTCAAATCTTATTCATTTTATAACTTTTTTTTTGGGTGGGAAGTACAATTTTAATAGACCCATTTGCCCAGCAAAAACTTGACAGAGATGGGACGCGGCCTGATTTTAGATTGAGTTTCCCAAATTGAGTCAATCTCAATTTGAATAATACCATGCTCAATCTAAAATTTATGAAGAGCTAGATATAGAAATTCACCTTATAGAGTGATTGAAACCTAGAATGTATAATGTTATATATAATTTTAGCATAACAATTGGTCACTGTTAGGCTGCATATAAATATAAAATATCTAACATGCGACAATTGAGGATATATGAGAGATTATACCTGGTATTGTAGTAGATGTTGTAGCAATAATATTATAATTGAAAAAACTAATCAACATCATTAAGTGGGTTTAAACATTCAACTACTCATTTCTCATTGAGTAAATCTTTTAGTTTGACTTAAAATTTTACTTATTGCATTTTGTTCATTGCATTTTTAATTTAGTTAGTTTATTAATTTCATTATTTTATTTTAATTAGATTGAAATTGCACTATTAAGATTGTCATAACAAATTAGCATAGGAATAGATTTGATATTGGCAGAAATATTAGCAACAAAAATAATTGAACAGAGAATAATAAATAAACAAAACGAGCTCATAGTAGTCTCAAAAAAAATAAATTTAAATAAATGTAAACTCCATCTCAAGACACTGGACACTCCATTAGTATTTCACCTTTGGACAAAATATTAACTCATAAGTGATATCTTAGTCTAGTAATCAAACACTGATAATAATAACATGTCAAACAATGAATCTTCCTTTGACCCGATTTATTGTTCAGATGTAAAATCGAATAATCATCACATTTTTATTACTGCAAATACACATGCAATTCTATCAAATAAGGACTTTTCTTTGGGCCAATCAGTATTTACAAAAACTACACATACAAAACCTTTTATCCTAAGATATATTAATTTCTACAAGAGAGATCACTTCGCGACATGTTGCCTTAATTAATTCATCATAAAATATATATAAAAATACCAATATTTGAATTTAAAATTACACTAAAAATTACACAAAATAAAAACAATTGGGTCAAACTCTAATCAACAGTCAAAGTCAACAGTCAACATCGATCGTCGACTGTTGACCAATCAACCATTGACTAGTTCGGGCTGAACCAGTTTGGGTTTGACTCGAATCGGGTCCTGAATCAGCCCTCATTTTGAAATCCCAATTTCGTTTTCAATTTCGTTTTCTTGGAGCGACGGTCTTCTAGCCTATCAGCTTGGTGGCTGGCCAACGACATTGCCTTGCCTGTCGTGAAGACCCTCTGTTTTTTTTTTTTTTTTGGGATGTAGACCGCTGCTTTTACTTCAAGCAGCCGCGGCTGGGTGGTTGTGACTTGTAGTTTATAACTTTATATGCCACAATGTGGTAGCATGGCTTTGGCTGGCTGAAATCTTGGCGCCGGTAGTGGCTGTTGCTACCGCTGGCCTAAAAAAAAAAAGAACCGATGTTTTTAATTCATTCTTGAAGCGACGACTATGACGACCACTTTTACCTACTTGGCTCTTTTTCACCAATCCCGGTTTACAGTTGTTGTCAATGGTGGTAAAAGCTGCTGTCGGCCTAAACCCTTAAATCAAATGTGTATTTTTTTTAATTTTAATTAATCCATAAAAAACCAAAAACAGCCGCAACCTTTTTGTCAAAGTTTTCATTCATTCTCAATGATTCGATATGGAGAGGCTTTGATAGAACTTGTTATAATAAGAAATCTTTTAATGAAAATCAACTATAATTAAGGAATATTCAAGTTGTATCACCAAGAATCAATAATTGAAAAATTATCTAATCAATTCAAGAGGGGGATGAATTAGATTATAAAAAATTATGCAAAAACAAACCATACAACAATTTAAATTTAATGCCTTAACAAGAATGAAAATAATAAATTTAATCAAGCAAACTAATAAAAGAGTAAGGGAAGAGAAATCAAACACGTGATTTTTACGTGATTCGGCTAACCGTGTCTACATCGGCTAACCGTGTCTACATCCACGTCTCCAAGCTCACCGGGCTTGAGAATTCTACTAAGCAAGCCTCCCGGCTTCAACCGCTTTTACAATTGACTTCGAAGGTATCAATAAACCTTTACAATAAGATATTATCCACAATATCTTAATCCAAGTGTATCCCAACACTTACAATCACTCAATTTGATAAAAAAATATATTACAAAATAAATCTCTCACACACAATGTATATGATTAGAAATGAAAATCCAAAGTGTGAGTAAATGAGATGAATATGAGAATTTAAGACTCAATGAATGTTGTATGCTCAATACTTTACTCAATAATAATTGTTGGAATCGTTGTTATTTGAATTTGATTAAGCTTATTTATAATTGGAGCTGAAATATAGCCGTTATTGATTTTTTGCTCACTATCGGATCATGTTAACTAGATATCGGATTGCCATTTTGACTGGTCAATATGACCGTTGGGCTGAATTTTTAAAATGTCGAATCAGCATTTTCAAGATGTCGGATCACTGTTAGTGTCCAGAGGCTGCTCTTCAATTCTGTTCGATGTCGGCTAGCCGTTTGCTACGGTGAGCTATTTTTTAAAATTATAATTTGACCCCAAAACTTTATAAAATTATACTATAGCGCACAACTTCATTAAACTTATCAAATTAGTCCATTTCCAGAATTTTAGGCAATATTTACTAATTTCAAAGTTCTCAAAACTTTTTCAATTTAAATCATTAACAATAATTTGAACTTTTAAAACAATCTTAATCAAGTTTGTTATCATCAAAATTAATATTAAATAAATATATATATTAACAATAACAAAATATGTGGAAGCGTACTTGAATTCATAATCCTTAATTACTCTCTAGAGTAGTGTTGTTGCCTTTCTAGATCAACATGTTCTCCTAAAGAATCTTTTAATTTTCTTTGTGATTTCTCTCTGATGATGGGATGTTAGAAAAATAGAAAGATACATGCGATCTGACTATGATCACTTATATAAACAACATTTCATGTTGTCATTAGGTATTCTTATTTTATCCCATCATAAAAAAATAAATTACCCTTAAGTCTATAAACATTAACGGCCCACACCCTATTAGATACAAGTATATATTACCAAAAACCTTAATCGATCACTTTTAATTGAACTTAAACTTATATAAGCTCAACATAGGATAAAAATCCAACAATGTTGGAATAATACATCAACCATGGCAACAAATAATTGAGGCTCAGTCTGAGTTACTAAAGACCAAATGTGAGATTGCATTTGGCAATGTCCAAGAACTACAACAGCAGCAACAATGGCAATAGTTGCAACATTAACAGTAGCAGCAGCATCAGCCAGTGTTTCATGCTGCTTATGAGCCATCATAGCTTGATTCAAGTGGCAACAAGAACTTATACACTACTACAAAAATGCTAAATAATGACCCATATGTTATGACCGTTTTTTTTAATAATCGTCATTAAAAACATTTGATGACGGTTCTTAAAAAAATGTCATAATATCTAACATTTATTATGACGGTTCAATAATAGAACCATCATTAAATATTATGTTAAAATATATTTTTATTTTTAATGACTTTTATTTATAAAAAGTCATTAAAAGTTAGAAATTTATAATGACGGTTCTATTATAGAACCATCATTAAATATTATGTTAAAGTATATTTTTATTTTTAATGATGGTTATTTATAAAAACAGTCATTAAAAATTAAAATTTACGTTTTGTTATATAACCGTCATTACATGTATAGTATTATTTTTAATGACGATTATTTATAAAAATAGTTATTGTAAATTTTAAACTTTTAATGATGGTTATATTATATAACCGTCATTAAATGTCAATCTTATTTTTGATGACCGTTATTTATAAAAACGGTCACTTAAAAAGGATCCAACTATCGTATAACTGTGATACGGTACCACCGTTTTTGTCTTTATCCAATATAACCACTGGATGCTTCAGAGCTTAATCTAACGGATTAATTTTTTTTTTTGGATATTTGAAGCAGCAGCTTACAACCGTTGAAGCTGGTTGCATATTAATTTAATATCATTTGAATGAGCGTGCGGTCGGAAAGTTTCTTAGTACGGCAACAATGAACAATTGACTAAGAGCTTTTTCGCTTTTGATTGCTGCGAATTTGATGCCTAAGAGTTTGCATTCTTTAACTATGAGTTTGATGGAAGAGCGAATTGCTAATCCAAAGATCCATAATGATAAAGGGAAGCCCGCACCTGCAGAATTCGAGGATTCCAAACTTCATCATTACGCTATTTTTTTGGTTATTCTGCTTCCAGCTTCGGTGGTGGTGAATTCAACTATTAAGAACTCAAAGGAGCCATGGAAACATAAACATATGTTGTGACAGATAAAATGAATCTTGGGGCAGTGCAGATTATATTCAATAATCAAATTGAAGGATTATAATGGGGCACATAGAGAGGTAAAGGAAGGTTTTATTTGCTTGAGATGTATCCAAAATTGCATAGGATTTTGTTCTTGGATGATGATATTGTGGTACAACGGGACTTAACAGGGTTATGGAAGATTGATATGGATGGGAAAGTGAATGGGGTAGTGTAGACTTGTTTTGGTTTGTCTCATATATATGCATAGTACCTGAACTTCTTGCTTCCTTTGATTAAGGCAAAGTTTAACCCAAAGGCATGCGCATGGGCTTATGGGATGAACTTCTTTTATTTGGATGCTTGGACAAAGGAGAAGTGCTGAGAAAAGTATCATTACTGGCAGAATTTGGTAAGATTGATTTTTAATTTTTAGCCATTTTCATTGATTAAGGTTGAATAATTAGTTTTTGTTCCGATTTATGTTTTAAATGCTTGCTATGAACTATAGTGGTTAGCTACTTACTGAGATTGCACTTGCTGTAAATTCCTAAACCTTTAGTTGTCTGATGAGATCGGCCGAGATTGGTACAACTGCCAGTACCTTTCATAGCTGATATAGTTACATGTTCATAAACTTATTCTGCATGATAGCGTTTTGGGGAAAATTTTTATGTTTCTTCAATTGGGAATTTTATATTTTCGATTGTTATTAATTGGTAATGCATTTTGTGTTACAGACTGAGAATAGGACATTGTGGAAATTGCAAACATTTACTCCAGATTTGATCACATTTTACTCGACTACAAAACCACTGGGCCAATCACGGCATGCATTCGGACTTGAATATAATCCAAATATTAGTATGGAAGAGGTACAAAATGCTGCAGTTGAATATAATCCAAACCATGGTATGTATTGTGCACTTTAATGGGAACACGAAATCTTCGCTTGATATTGCCATGAACTAATTCAAGCCGCTTTGGACCAAGTATGTTGATTACCATCTGGATTTCGTTCAAGCATGTAATTTTGGTGCATGAATTAATTTTCTAAGCAAAAAGTCATAGTGAAGCACTAAGTTATAATAAAGTCATTATCTCACTTTAGGATTTTATTTCTATTTGTCTATACAAGTCCTCCAATTGCAATTAAATTGATTTGGCAAGTGTAACACTATTTAAGAACATCGTTGAATTTTGAATCTTTAGAAGTTTTAAACTACTTATTTTCATCATTTTCATGTTTGTGTCGAACTGAAAGTCGATAATTTTGTGTCAGTCTAATGGGGCTGCATGTGCTCTTTTTTTCTCAATATATAATGCCTGGTCAATATTTTGCTTCCAGAACTTTTGAGCAGCTACTTGCATATTTGCACATGCTGAAATACCCAATATCTTATTCCCGCTACCTAATTATTAACGAATAACTAAATTTCTACTTAGTCGTTTCATCCGAGTGGTAAATTAGAGTTTTGTACGTAATTTCAATCATGTCAGAGTGCTTATACTTGTCAGACAAGGAAAAAAACACAATCCATCCTCCATGAGACATTATTCAGAAGTCAGAACACGCTGAGCAAGATTTGTAATCTAACTGCTATATTATTAACCATATAAGAAAAACATAGATAATCATTCATTGTTTAAAATGAAGATTACAAAATATATCTTCCCAGGATATTAGACATATAACGTAAGTATACCAAACAAAAACACAGACTGGATACCCAAGACCACTCAATTACAACAAACCTGTGTAAGGGCCAACATCATTCATCAAGAAATATCACTCATAAGCTCATCCACAAAGGGCAAACAAATCGTAAACATAATAAGACACTGAAAAACAACAAAGAAAGGTCATGGCAGCAAAATCTTTGTTAATTTGCATGGAATATAATACGAGAAAGTTTTTATGTAATACAGACAAATAATCAAAGGGAAATAACCGGAAAATCAGTGGTATATATATTGATCAAATGCCATTACATCAACACCTGCTGCTCTCACTTCTCAATTGTAATCAAAACTTCATCAGGTTTTTCCCACAACTGAACATCATTGAGGTCTTGATGAGTGTTCCAGCAGAAGCATAGTCTTCGGTCATCATTATAACATCAAAGGATCGCTTATAATTACCACAGTCATTCCCTCACACCACTTTGAAGCTCTTCAACCGTCTCAATACTATGAGCAAAATCATCCAAACCCAACTAACCAACTTTCCCCACACAGCCATTGTTTCTGTGACAGTCAGGAACTATACCATCAACACAATGCAGGCAAGATTAATTACAATATCTATAGACAACAACCAATGCTTCAATAAGCATATTCCGCTTCAATTCTTTCAACTTCCACATCGTTTTAGCAAAATGATCACATCACTTAACAGCTAAATTATCCCTATTAGCATTAGTAATAACTAAATATCCTAAACCCCAACATGCAATTGCCTCAGCAACATTCGTGGGTTCCCAAAGGTCAGCTGGTAATGGTAGAGGTGCAAACAACTTCTTCCCATTGCAAATCCTATCATTTCCCATCAATCTAACCTAATTAACACACATGCCAAATTCCTATTAACACAAGTGTCATTTAATAAATCTGAGTAAATACCTTCAACCGTGAGTACATGCATCCCAAAGATCAAAATTGTGTCAGTAAAAAGTTCTCGTCTCACTGACAGACCAGCGCTCCACCAAAATTGTGTCAGTAAAACCATCATTAAAAGTCACAACTACAAAATTATATTTAGTCTCCAAACGGTGAGTTTTGAGAGTTTAGCATTTATGAACTCAAAATGTTCTCCGAGTGCTTACAAAATTATCACTCTCGATTCTTCAAACTCATCGAAATCGATCTCCAACAACCAGATACCTAAGGCCGAATTTATTGTCGTTCTTACGTTGTCGACACCTATATCGCTAGTCCTATCCCTTGTCAACGTCTTTTTCACTTGACCTAGCTGCTATTGTTGAAAACGATCAAAACCCTAGCCGCTATTATTTTGGAGTTTTCATTTGAATCGTATCCATTGTTGCTGTCGCACCAGAGTTTCAATTTCCGTATCTTTTGTTGCTACCTTCAGTGAGAATAATGGCGTAGTTGCCTGAAAAGCCATAGCTCTGTTGCTGTTGCTTTTACACTTGGTAAATCTTCACAGATTTCTGGTAATATTTTTTGTTTTGTGGGTGCGTTTTGATTTGGGTATTCTAGTGCTTGTCAATTTCCCTCTTTCATTTTTCCTAAACTAGTTTCCTCACAATTTGTAATTTCTTTTATCTAATCATTTAATTTCTGTAGGCTTTTGTTGATTTGATCGGAGATGCGTAAAGCGCGAGCTGCGGGTCTTCGATGATACCTGACACAGTCTCTGCCTGAGTTGGGTATGGCTTTGTTAATTTGATTTGTTGTATTTAGGGGTTGGATTTAATTTTGTGGTGGTAGCATTCTGTTGAAAATTAATTTGATGTCAACTACCCATTTTTTGGGTCTTGCATTTTTGTTGATTATATAGTCAATTTGGATGACTGTACTGGATCCTTGGTCTTTAATATTTTACAGTTTTCTTACAATTATTCTTAGTTTGCTTTATCAAGGAAATTGCTAGGTTTGTACACAAATCTAAGTAGATAATGCAGAAAATTTGTTTAAACATATTAAATGTAATAGGATCGATGATTTAAATTGAGCACATGCACTGTATTTGTAGCTAATAAAATTGTAGATAATTTATATATATAGTGAAAATGAACAATGGGTCAGATTCAAAGATGGAGGAGCGAATGGGAAAAATTGTTGAGGTTATCAAGTACAAGGATTTGGATGATTACTTGAGATTGGTCAATATTACTTTGAAGTTTAATAAAAGGTTGAGTAGCAAAATATGTTCATGTTGATTATTATAATACTCCACTATTTTGCTTGTAGTAGGCTTCTTTGATTGGGAAAAAAAAAGAAAAAAAAGTAGTGTGTTAACATTGTTCTCTACATGCTATAATGCAGGGCTGCCTATTAGGAATTTAATTTACTGATACAATTAGACTAGTATTTTTTAGAGATACAAGCTAGGGGAGATGAGATAAAGATGGTATTCTATGGGGCTTTGAGTATCCTCTAGCTCTTTTATTTAAAGTGCTTTCTCAACTTATAAATCTTTGAATTTGAAAAAAAAAAATAGATGTACAACATATAGATGATGTGTTGATAAATTATTATGCAGCCAAATAAAAATATATTGATTTGTCTTTTGGGAACATTAATTATTGTGAAAGTTGGAATGATTTCACTTCAATTTCACAAGTTTTGAATGATATTGAGTGGCCAGAGCAGTTACCCATGGACTATTCTTCAAAACCTTAAAGTCTTAGTACAAATTTGTTTGATTATATTAAAGTTCAAGAAGAGTGCACCTGAAAAATCAATCTTGCCAATTCATTATTCTCATTCTGTTCCGGATTGTAATCTCTAATAAAAAAGATAGCTCCGTGAGCAAAACCTTCTTCATGATGAATCACCCCTGTTCCTATAACCGTAAGCTGCCTTTATTGTTCTTCACCTCAAACAATATTATTCTCATTTTACTTTTGCTACTGACTGTCATATTTTATTATTGAGCTGCTAAATTGTTTTAATAGAAAAAATTATGAATTCGAACAGGTCGAGCCTGATTCTAGGATGAGGGAAGATTAGGATGTTAGTGACCACTTTTTATTTTTTAACTTTATTGTAGATTTGACTTGATTTGAATTAATTTGAATTATGACTAAATGAATGCTTTTGGGCTTAATTTGCAGCTCTAAGAAAAATAAGGATGTGATTGATGGGAAATGTTCTCCCATTGAACCCAAGTCTCCTGCTATGATTAGGGCAGAAAAAGTTCAATCCAATCTAGAGCTTCAGTTCCCTAGTTTTGCCAAATCTATGGTTTAGATCACATGCTGGTTGACGTCTTGCCAAATCTATGATTAGGGCAGAAAAGGTTCTCTCATTGTGCCAATCTTGTTGGTTGCTGGTAGATTCATTAGTAGATATTAAAGAGTTGCAAGAATTTTGACGTGAAAGCTAACTGGTATATATTGTTAAAGTTTAATTATTGTTAAAGCATTTTGTAGAGCTATCTTTTTGTATATGAAACATTTGTTAAAACTTAATTGTAAAGAGCTTGAAAGAAAATTAGAATAAAAATAGGGGCTTGAAATGGTTTTAAAATTGACATTTTTTTAAATCAACAACAAATATGATAGTTATTTGAAAAAATCTGTTGTTAAATATAGTGTTCTCCAACAAAGATAACTGTTTTTTTTAAACTATCTTTAAATGTTATTTCAATATTTAATGACGGTTTTATTATAACAATTGTCATTAAAAGTTATATTAGATGACGGTTTTCTAAATAATCGTCATTAAATGTCACTTTTTAATGATGGTTTAATACTAAAACCGTCATTAAAAACTAATAGAGATTGGCCAATAATGACGGTTAAAGAAATTAACCTTCATTATAAGTAGACTTATTATGACGGTTTATGAACCGTCATAAAAGATATATCTCTTTTAATGTAGCGGCCTAAGATGTCTTTTAAAACCGTCATTATTGACTCATTTTGTAGTAGTTACAAACAATCCCTCTTTTATTGACTTTGGCTTATGACAGAAAATTAAATATGTGGTAAAAAAATAAATAAAGCACGCGGATAGCAAAATTTCTTTTACTCATTTCTCTTTGAGAATATTTTTCCTGATGATTAATTAATAAAATTGTGTGTGTGTGTATAATCCTCTCTGGACTTAGTGGTGGACTTTTCTTTTTATAGCTTCATTTCCCTTTTCATTGATTCGTATGGCCAAAGAAAATTATTAATAAAATTATTTAATCCTTATAATCTTTATTAGGTGAGGCTATTTGCATTTTAAATAATACCTTTGCCATTCTTTTTCTTTACACATTCATTCAATAATTTTAAATTTTTAATATTTACTCTGTACCCTCTTACAATTACCAATATAATTCTCAATTTGTTATAATTATTTTATTTTATTTTCTCTCTATCCTCTACGTCATCTGCTTCTAAGAAAACAGTGGTCTATAATTTATTTTTTTAATTATAAAAATGAATGGTTGATGAATTTATTTTTCGGTTCATTGTTACGTAGAACACATGCTGGAGGTACAGTAGATGTTAATCCTCCACTAATAAAATATATAAGAAAACTATTATAAAATGATAAATAAATTATTATAAGAAAACTTATATGATGGATAAAAATAATTATAAAATAAATAATAAAATATTTTTCTTGTATTTTTTATTTTATATATTTATTGTAAGGACATGTTTATAAAATAAAACTAGTATAAGAAAAATATTTTTTTATTCACATCAAAACATACATATCTTGTTTTTATTACTTAATTTTTCAATTTTAATTTTAATTCATATGATTTATTTAATTTATAATAAATATATATGAAAGTGTAACTAAAAATAAGGTAATGTGTTAAAGATATGTTGTCAGGGGTTTATTAGTTATTGTAAAAGCAACATGAGATAACTGATATATATTTATCACAATAAAAGAGAAATTGATAGGATGGAAATATTTCCACCTCACTATTTTTGTAAATCCACCTTACTTCTAGAAAATAATTACAATAAGTTCACAATATTCTTAAAAAATTTAAATTAATTAAGGTTTTGTATACTTAATCAATTAAATCCTTCTATCAATTTTTTTCTTAGGTTCTTTGACCACTTTTGATCATAAATTTTAATATAAATTTTATTTTACTATTTTATTATTATGATATAAAAAGACAAAATTACCCTCATAAAACATGAGTTATTGTATTTAATAATTTAGGTATTTAATTTTTTGACTTATAATTTAATATTTTTAAATGAAACCTAATTACTATTCACTGCTCTTACGTGTAAAGGACATAAATTCAACAGTCTAATAATTTATGTGAGACTTGTGCCAGAAAGATACCATGTTAATTTAATTAAAAAATAATAATCTTACTAATAAAGTAGTACTAGAAATAATGAGTTTGATACAAATTAGAAAAATATTGAAGTTAAAATAAATTCTTGATAATTTTCCTTTATAAAGGTAAAATAGTCAATTTAAACTTGTGTCAAAACAATCTTTGTAATGAAATATGCTAAAAAAATCTAAGTCACAAAAAGTGAATTAAGATAGATTTAATTAATTAATTCTCCGAAGTTCTTCTTGATTTGAAAATTTTAAAAATAATGTGTAAATTTTATAATTATTTTTTAAAAATGGGGTGGATTTATAATAAATGTGGGTGGACATATCATCACTCAAATTGACAATCTCCCAAGTAAAATATACTTAATAATAAATTACTTTATAGTTATCTTAGTAACATAAAAATTTTATTGAATTATGAGTATTTAAAATATATTTTAGAGTGCAAATAATTTACCCCATCTTTATTCATCTCATACGGTGAAATAAATCTTTCACAATCTCAAAATAATACATAAGCAGTTTTTGAACTTCAAAATTATTATTTCAACCCACTAAATTTTACCAATTAAATTAGTTTCCCGCACATAAACTATCGATATTTTGCTTAGTTTGGAGTGTTGACCTTTTACTGCAATGCGATTGTAATGTTTTGTTAGTAATTACAAATTAAAACTCAATGCCAAATATATGTTCTTGTTGAATAGCTGTCAAGGGAATAAGACTAATTACATATTCTGAACTTCTGATTTTGAACGAGTTAATAAAAAATTGAATAGGATCAATATCAGGACCTAACTAACCAAAATTAAAAATCTATCCTTGGCACCACCATAAATATTTTTTCGTTGTATGAAAAATCGATCATATCTTTAACTGTTAATTATCTCAAATGCGAAGCTTATTTCCTAAATCAGTTGATAGATTGTCAAAAATAATGTTAATTCATAATAGATTACCTCAATGTTTGTCAAACCAGTTATCATGTTATACACAATTTTCATGCTATATCGCATGGCCCAAAGAAAAAAAAATATTTTGAATAAAACTAGCAATTTTCATTCCTAAAATATCTTTTTTTAATTTTTTTATTTCTTCAACTCCACTCCAATCATAATTTTCGTACAAATTTTAGAGTGGTTAAATCACTTGTATTTAATTCCAAAAGAATCATGTACATTTTAATTAATTGGAGTTAAAAGCGGTCTGTCTGGAATTTCATTAAAAAAATTGATAAACCTGAAAATAATTTTTTAAAAAGGTACTGTTTAAGTTTGTACAAGAAATTGAAAATGGAAGAGGAGATTGGAGAGAGAATTATTATTTATAATCACATTGATTAGAAAACTAAAAGTAAAATAGATTGATAAGGAAAAACTAAAACTCTTTATACATAAATTTTCTCTTGATATAATTCTTCGTATAAATTATTAAATCATTAATATAATTTATATATATGTGTGATAATTCGGAGGGAGATTGATTATTTGATCCCTCCAAAATATTGCTTTTTACAGATTTTGGCCCATTATAAATTTTTAAAGCCACGTTTCTTCTCCGATGTTAAAATAGCAATGACTAAAGCACATTGTTGAGGAATAAACATAATCTTATAACAAACAAATAGTTTTATTTATAAAGGTCTCAGATAATTAATTTGCATACGTAATTATAACATCTACCCTTTAATAATGTTCTTTTCTTTTATGAGTGTTTATTACATCTACTCTTTAATAAGGATGAAATAAGAAACTAAAAATTTATCAAAGACTCAAATAATGAAACAAATTTTGCAAAGGATGAAAGTACTATTCTCCATAATTTGTATAGTTAGGTTACTACTAAAAAAATGGTTTTTACTGACATTAGAATAATATCAGATATTTTACTTTTAAATTTAAATGTTTATAGTGGCAAACTTTTATAGCAATATGGTATGCTTGTTAGTTGGTTTGAGCTAGAGACCTTATATAGAATCTATTTTAGAATTTGAGAGCGTTTTTTGTATCTTTAATTTGATTTGAAATCAACTCTCTGCAACCTCTGTGCAGAAGCTTTTTACTGCTACATATTACTCCTTTCCCCTTTTACGAGATCGCTATCACCAAAGAATGTATATACGTCATCAAAGAATATCTATTGTATAGATGAATTGTGATCACATGCATGCCACCACACACCTTGTGGTATGTGACCGGATGCATGTCAGTATTTATCAAATAATTGACTAAATGAGCGATAAATTTCATAAGCTAGAACTCTACTTGCTTACTTCACGAGTAAACAATTCAATTGCCTCTTTATTGCTTCTCAAATAGGATTCCTTGTGTCCAAAAAATTTTCCTAGCAAAAAGATTTAAATCATAATTTAGGAAAATAAATATATTGAGTCTTACAATTTAATACAAAGATATTTTTTAATTTTAAAATAATTCTTCAATTTAAAAATTATAATGTATTGAAGACACAAATCCTAAGTTAATTATCACAATGCCAATGTAAATAATACAGTAAATCTTAACAGGAAGCGCCAAGATAAAAGTCTGCCTTCATAATTTATACTGTTTCGTCTTCGTGGTTGTATAACACGGTTTATAGTAGTTGATTAATTCTGAATTCAAGCAGACAAATCATGAGGACAAATACAAATACAAATACAAATATTTTATTATCGTCACGTGGGCCCTAGAGTTGAAGACAAAAACTGAGTCAAGATTCGCTCTTAATGTAGATTGGTAAAGTTGACTCAGTTTGTTAATTTCTCTTTCTTAGCCGGCAAGAACTTTGTACGATTGGATGAATCATTTAGTGCCAATCTTTCATGTTATCTTTGACTACAAGTACAGACCAGGTAAAGTTTGTATGTTTTCCTTGGATTATTTCATTTCGGTCAATGGCTCATTGACTAGTGCGGTTGAATTGAAATCACTGTCTGATTCAGTTCCAAATTTGTGAAAGATTAAAACACTCTGATGTATGAACATATTCGCTAGCTTATAAATTGTTGTTACATAAGATCACCCAATAATCAATAAATATTAAAAGTGATACAACAAATAATGGTTTTAAAGCGAATTGAAAATTGAAGTTCAAGCAACCTCATAGAATTGCGGGCCAAATTCCCTATTCTTGGTCTTTCCTACTTGGCAGCATGGCTAGCTAAACTACTATAAAATAGCTCCCACAATTAGGGATGGTAATTATACCCGTAAACTCGTAAACCCACTCAAATTCGTCCGTTAAAACTCGTCCGCTACGGGTAATTTTATCCGTTGCGGGTGGGTTTAATATTATAAGTTAAAACCCGCACATGGATGCGGATGGATTTGGTAGTGACCTTAAATCCGCTGGATACCCGCATTTCCGTCAAACCCGAAATATTTTTTCTATATACTTTTAATTTAATTTTAATTTAAAACATGTATAAAGAAAATTATGCAATTGTTCAAAATGTATTTTAACTTCAATATAGTATAATATCTATTATACATTACAATACACAAATTTATAATCATCTATATTTTTTTTTTGATATATTTGTTATTTGTAGATGCATAATTTTCTAATAAAGTAGGAAATAACAAATTCTCCGAAAATGAAGATATTGTTGATGAGGTAAATAACTAAATTTCTTTAACTTAATTCATGGATTGTTATATACCTATTATAATTTTGTATGTATTATTTTTTCTTTAACTTAATACATGGATTATTTCATTAATATAATTTTTTCTCCGAATTAGTATTTAAAAATAATAATATTAATTATTATTGTAGGCATCATGTTGGATGAGAGCTTGTTGTGGTGAATGAAATGAAGTATCTTCTCTTGGAGTTTGTTTTAAATGATGATATGAAATATAATTGTTATTTTTAGATACTAATTTGTATTTTTTAAATGAATTTGTATGACTTATACTTAAATTTGAGAATGTGTTGGATTGATGTTGAAATTTAATTTTTCATTTGCATTAGTTAAATGTAAAATTGAGTATGTTATGTAGAAATTGAGGTTATTATTATAAATTTATATATTAAAAATCAGTGAATTTAAATGTAAAAACCCACAAAAAACCCGCTGGGTACCATTGCGAGTTTGATAATTGTCCAAACCCGCTGCGGGTGGGTTTCTTAAAAAAATTAAAACCCGCTGCGGGTTGCGGGTGGGTTTGGTAATTTAAATTTTGTGCGGGTTTGGGTTTGGTAATGGCAAACCCGCTGCGGGCGGTGCCCATTGCCATCCCTACCCACAACACCTCAACTTCATGCGTCAACATATTGAGCTAGTTTACAACAATTAATATTGGAGCTCATTCATCATTCTAATTCTAAGGCTTTCACTTGGCTGCATGGCTAGCAACCCTAGCCCTCATCTTTATCACTCTCCGGCTCCAGCTCCGTCTCCGTCTCCGTCATCATCAGATACTCAAACTTACCATCGGGCCCAAAATCGCGGCCAATCATTGGAAACCTCAACCTCATCGTTAACCCACTTCCCCACCGTTCCTTTCATGCCCTGTTTGAAAAATATGGGCCCATAATGTAGCTCAAAATTAGGGTCCTTCCCATTTGTCGTAGGCTCTTCTATTGAAATGGCTAAGGCCTTCCTTAAAACCTATGATGTTGTGTTTGCTCATCGGCCCAAAATGGCTCCAGACAAATACACAGCTACAATTTCTGAAATATGACATGGTCATCTTACGGTCCGTACTTTAGTCAAGCACGTAAAATATGCTCGATTGAATTTGTTTAGTGTTAAACGCCTGAAATCATACGAATATATAAAAGTAGAAGAATTGACGTTGCTTCTTATATACTTGTATGAATCATCTAGAAAGCCTGTAACGTTGAAGGATCGTCTTGCAGATGTGAGCCTCAACGTTATAAGCTGCATGGTTTTAGGGGAAAAGTATATAAATAAGCACGACAATGGGATTAAAACACGACAGGAGTTTAAGGAAATGGTCGACGAATTTGTTGCTCTTAATGGGGTTTTTGATATCGGGGTTCGATTCTTGGTTAAGGTTCTTGGATTTGCAGGGTAATATAAGGAGAATGAAGGCCATGGCTGAGAAGTTTGACAGTTTTTTGGAGCATGTGATCGATGAACATGACGCTAGACCAAAGGTATTGAAAATTATGTGGCTAAGGATATGGTTGATGTGCTTTTGCAGCTTGCTGATGATCCTACTCTTACAGTCAAGTTTGAAAGACATGGCGTCAAAGGCTTCGTACTGGTATTCATTCAAATCTTTATCATTATTAGTGTTATTTTAAAAAATATTTATTGATATGAGTTACTAGTCAATACAAAATTGTCAATTAACCTAATTGATCGATAATATAGTTAAATTTGCAAAGTTAAAATTCAAATTAAGTTCGTAGAAGGTATATGATTGAAAGCTCAAGATTGCTAATTTAATATCTTTTTCTCTTTCTTATAAACCAATACAGGATCTAATAGCTGGTACAACTGAGACCTCCACAATTATGTTGGAATGGGCCTTCACTGAATTATCAAAAAATCATGAAATTTACAACAAAGCAACAAAAGAACTAGACAGAGTAATTGAAAATGAAAGGTGGGTTGAAGAGGAAGACATCATTCATCCCCTATTTATTGATGCTATAGTTAAAGAAACGCCGCATTTGCATGGAGCTCCAATGCTTATGCCTAGAATGGCTAGAGAAGATTGCAAAGTTGCGGGCTATGACATCCGAAAAAGCACTCAAATCCTAGCTAACACATGGTCAATAATGAAAGACCCCGCGTTGAGGGACAACCCTAATAAATTTTACCCTGAGATATTTCTCGGAAAAATCAATTGATATAAAAGAAAATGTGTTGGGGGGACCCTGTGTTGAGGGACAAACCTAATAAATTTTACCCTTAGAGATTTCTCGAAAGATCAATTGATGTAAAAGGAAATGTGTTAGGGGAACTTATCATAAGATTTCTAAATATTCAACCCAAAAAACTTGTCTTTCTAGACAATGTAGGACACAACTCAACAACCCCTCTTGGATAAAACCATCATCGAACTCCGATCCTTTTGTCCAACACACCTGAGTTGTTCTATCACTATATTCCGACTATTAGAGTCTAGCTCTGATACCACTTATTGAAGAGATTTAACATAAGATTTCTAGGTATTTAACATAAAAAACTAACCTTTTAGGTGGGCCTTTTAAACCCAAGTATCTCTCATTTTCTAGTTAATGTGGGATACAATTCAACAAAATGATTTTGCGTTGATACCGTTTAGAGCAAGGATAAAAATGTGTCATGGGAACTGTCTTGGGCTTAAGGTGATTCGATCAAGTTTGGCCAATCTAGTGATCCAAGATCCACATGAACTCTCCAAAGAGATGAAAAGAAGATAAATAAATCAACACAACAGTATGTGCCAAATCCGGATTCTCTAGGAAGGAGGCCGAATTTTGCTTCTCTATTTTATGCTTTGTGTTGTGCGTGCTTTCAATTGTGAAATACCACTCTTTATATAGGCACTAGAGTTTCACCAAAATAGTAAGTCTTAAAAAATTTAGATTCTTTCCAAATAAAGAATAAATATATCTTCTTGTCTTGTTTATCTCCTAAGAAATATTTAGAGTATTAAATGAACTTCCTATTTGAACCAACTTCTCGCTCCAAATAGATCTCATGTGCCAATTATAGAATCTCATCATTAATAGAGTTTCTAAATGAAACTTGTGCGAAATAAATGGATCTTTCGAGTAAAACAAAACTCAGATGGAACAATAAATAAATATAAAGCCATGTTAGTGGCAAAGTGTTTCTTACAAACTAAAGGAGTGGATTATCAGGAGACTTTCAGCCCTGTAGTAAAAGCAGCTACTATTAGAATTATTCTAAACATGGCTGTGATGAATAACTGGAAGCTGAGACAAGTTGATAATAACAACGCATTTCTAAATGGGGCATTAATAGAAACAATTTATATGCCTTAGCCTGAAGGATTTTTGGATGCATAAAACCCAAGAAATGTTTGCAAATTGAAGAAAGCACTCTATAGTTTGAAGCAGGCACCAAGAGCCTAGTTTGATAAATTAAGATCAGTTTTGAATCATGACAGTTTTGTCGAGCAAAATCAGATACATCTCTATTTTTCAAACAAAATGAAAGTGATATAATCATCTTGTTAGTCTATGTTGATGATATCATAGTCACTGGGAGCGATCATGTTGAAATAGAGCAGCTCATTTACAATATGGGAAATACTTTTGGTCTTGAAGATTTGGGACAACTTAACTTCTTCCTTGGCATTAAAGTTATAAGAAATGAAGAAACATTGATATTGTCTCAGATGAAATACTAAAAGGAACTGCTGACCAAGTTTGATATGAAGAATTGTAATGGTTTAGATACACTATTGGCAACTATTGAAAAATTGAGTAAATATGTGGGAGAAAAATGTGCTGACTCAACTCAATACAGAAGAGCCATTGGAGGGTTGAAATATGTTGTGTTAACCAGACTTGAGATTGCATATGCAATAAACAAGTTAGGTCAATTTATAGCTAATCCTCTGCAGCCACACTGGACAGTTTATGAAAGGGTACTCAGATATCTAAAAGAAACAATCAATTATGGTCTAGTCTTCAAGAAATCTAATTGCCTTGATCTAATAGCTTACTCAGATACTAATTGGGGAAGTGATCCTGATGACAGAAGATCTACTGGTGGATATTGTATATACTTGGGTAATAATTTGGTTAGCTGGAGTTCCAAGAAGCAAAGTCTAGTATCAAAATCCTCAACTGAATTTGAATACAGAGCTACGACATTGGCTAGTGCATAAATAACATGGATATGTTCTCTACTCAAAGAGTTGGGTGTAAAACTAAATTGAACTCCTTTGATGTTAAGTGACAGTACAAGTGCAGCTGCAATTACTAAAAACCTAGTTCTTCACTCCAAAACTAAACATATTGAGATAGACATTCATTTTGTCAAAGATAAGGTTGAAAAGAAAGAAATTGAAATTGCTTTTGTATCTAGCAGTGATCAAACAACAGATGCATGCATTCAGCTTTCGAGAGGCAAATTTGAAGACAAATTCCTGTGGTAGGTGCATAAGTTTTGTTGACAATTTTGTTGGGTAGGCGCTTAATTTTTGTTAGGGTTGGTGCAATAGTGCATCCCATTTTCACTTATAAATATAACGCAATTCCTCATTTGTTAAGCATCCAAATTTGAGATAAATAGAGAGCAATTGCAAGTGAGTTTTTTGAGAGAATTTGAGAGAGCTTCCACTTGAGTATTCTAATGAGGTTCCATTTGGGTGTATTGGGGTTGTGGGTTTTGTGAATTTTTTCCACTTTTGTAAATTTTCATTGTTAGTAAAATTACCTTTCAGTCTTTGCCCGTGGATAAAGGCATTACGCCGAACCACATAAATCATTGTATTATATTTTCTTTGCATTTGTTTAACACCACATTTATATTTTTTTAGAATTTACAATATTAGTAATTGCTCAATCCACATTTCTGTAACAAGTGGTATCAGAGCCGGCGGTTCGTACTTAGGGGGATACGATACTATTCATGTATACAATACTGTTCACGTATACAATACTATTCTTATATATGATACTGTTCACAAATACGGTGGAAACAACCATTTATACTTGGGAAACAATCTATTGTAAGTAGTGTGTATTTTTGCATGTTTAGGAAAGTTCTGTTAACAAAGACAATAAGAGTCTAAGGATTATGGTTTTTGATTGAGACCTAGTTCCCGTCCAGTTTCCTGGAAACTTTCCTAGTGTATTTATTCATGCGAAATAAACATCATAGAGGCTATTTTTTAAGTGTAAATAGTTATTGAAGAAACTGATGATTTGAGATAAAAATGATGGCAGAGGCATCGTCGTCGTCTTCATCAGTGAGAACTATTGCGACTAATGCAAAGTTTGAAGTGGAGAAATTCGATGATACCAATAATTTTGGTATGTGGCAATGTGAGGTATTGGATATCTTATGCCAACAAGAGTTGGACAGTGCTCTTGAAGAAAAGTCTGACGTGATGGATGACAAGGAGTGGATAAAAATCAATAGACAGGCATGTGGTACTATTCGCCTATGTCTGGCTAAAGATCAGAAATACTCTGTCATGAGGGAGACATTGGTAAAGAAATTGTAGGAGACACTGGAAGAAAAATATATGAAGAAAAGTCTTGAAAATAGGCTTTCTATGAAAAAGAAACTCTATCGATTTATATATACAAATGGATTGTCAATGAATGACCATGTGAACTCATTCCACAAGATATTAGCGGATTTGCTAAATCTGGATGAGAGATTTGAAGATGAAGATAAGGCACCGTTGTTATTGAATTCACTTCCTGATGAATATGATCATCTCACCACTACTTTGTTTCATGGGAAGGACAGTATCGTGTTCGATGTTGTATGCAGTGTATTGTACAACTCTGAAATTAGAAAGAAAGACAAAGGATCACAGAGATGCAGTTACAGAAGCACTGACAACGAGAGGTCATTTGCAGAGCTACAAACTTCAAAAAAGGAACAAGTCTAAAGAGAGACTTGCCAAAAATAAATGTGCTACTTGTTGTAAAAAAGGGCATTGGAAAAAAAATTATCCTAAGTTACAAAAGGGCAAGGCTAGTTCTGATGCATGTGTAGTAGAGCATGATGAGGAGTCAAACTTTACTCTGGTTGGCATGACATTGATGTGTCACTCAAATGAGTGGATTTTGGATTCGGATTTTACTTATCATATGTGTCCTAACAAGGGCTGGTTTTCTAACTTCAAGGAGCTAAATGGTGGATTTGTTTTTATGGGTAATGCCAATGCTTGTAAAACTATGAGAATAGGTACAATCCAATTAAAGAATCATGATGGCTCAATCCAAGTTTTGATAGATGTTCGCTATGCACCAAGCTTGATGAAAAATCTCATCTCATTAGGAGTCATAGAATCTAAAGGGCTTAGAATCACTTTAAAAGATGGATTGTTAAAGGTAGTAGCTGGGGCGTTGACGGTGATGAAAGGCACAAGAAAAAATAACTTGTATTCTTTCCAAGGAAGTACAATTATTAGATCAGCATCAACAGTTTCTGGAAAAGATGTAGATTCAAAAGCAACCAAGTTGTGGCATATACGTTTGGGACATGCTGGTGAAAAATATTTGCAGACTTTAGCAAAACAAGGCTTATTGAAAGGTACAAATTCTTACAAATTATAATTTTGTGAACATTGTGTTCTTGACAAGTAAACAAGCATAAAGTTTGGTTCAACAATTCACGATACAAAAGGAATTCTGGACTATGTTCACATTGATGTGTGGGGACCTACCAAAACAACTTCTTTAGGAGGTGTACATTATTTGGTACTTTTGTTGATAATTATTCAAGAAAAGTGTGGGTGTATTTAATGAAGAACAAAAATGAAGTTTTGGGCATATTTCTGAAATGGAAGAAAATGGTCGAGACTCAGACTGGTCGAATGGTCGAAAGGTCAAAAGACTTTACTTGGACAATGATGATGAGTACAAGAATGATCCATTTATTCAAATATGCCAAGATGAGGGTATTGTGCGACATTTCATTGTTTGAGATACGCCACAATAGAATGGGGTGGCAGAACGCATAAACCAGACTATACTGGAGAAATTTCGGTGAATGTTGTCTAATGCTGGATTTGACAAAGAGTTTTGGGCTAAGGCAGTTGTATATGCTTGCCATCTAATCAACCGTTTGCCATCAACTACAATTGAGGGCAGAACACCCACTGAGATGTGGACTGGTAAACCCGCTTATGATTATAATTCTTTATATGTATTTGGTTCCACTGCTTACTATCATGTAAAAGAATTTAAATTAGACCCAAGAGCAAAGAAAGCATTGTTCATGGGTATAACTGGGAGTAAAAGGATACCATCTCTGGTGTCTTATTACGAAGAAGATTATTTTCAGCAGAGATGTAACTTTTGATGAATCAACCATGTTGAAACAAAAAGATTCTCAAGAGGATGACAAAACCATTAGTACTTTGCAGCAGGTGGAGTTTGAAAAAGTTAAAGCTAATCCAATTGGTGTCGATGAGATGGATAGTGATTCTTTATCGACCAAAAATGATGAAGATGTTCTGACCCAGGAACCTTCACAGCAATAAGATTCAATTGCATAGAGAAGGCTATGTAGAGAGATTCGTAAACCTACTCGCTTTGTTGATATGGTGGCCTATGCACTTCCAATTATATATGATAATGTTCCTTCCACTTACAGAGAAGCAGTAAGTAATCCAGAAAGTATACAATGGAAGAAAGCAATGAACGAAGAAATGCAGTCTCTTCACAAAAATGAAACTTGGGAGTTAGTTACATTGCCCAAGGAAAAAAAGGCAATTGGGTGCAAGTGGGTATATGCAAAAAATGAAGGATTTCATCATAAAAATGAAATTCGATGCAAGGCTAGATTGGTAGCGAAGGGTTACGCTCAGAAGGAATGAATAGACTACACTGAAGTATTTTCTCCAATTGTGAAACATTTGTCTATTCGAATTTTGCTAGCCATGGTTGCGTAATTTGATCTTGAACTAGTTCAACTTGATGTAAAAACTGCATTTTTACATGGTTATTTGGAAGAGAAAATCTACATGACTTAGCCAGATGGATTTAAGGTTGCTGGAAAATAAAATTGGGTTTGCAAATTGACAATAGTCGTTTTATGGATTGAAACAATCTCCAAGGCAGTGGTATAAACGATTTGATCGATTTATGAAAGGGCAAAGGTACACAAGAAACAAATTTGATCATTGTGTATATTTTCGCAAGCTACAAGAAGGATCTTTCATTTATTTGCTATTGTATGTCGATGATATGCTAATAGCATCGAAGAGCAAAGATGAGATTGAGAAGTTGAAGACTCAACTCAATCAAGAATTTGAAATAAAAGATTTAGGTGAAATTAAGAAGATTCTTGGCATGAAGATATGTAGAGATAGAGCTCGTAGCAAAGTAAGCTTGTCTCAGAAGTAATATTTAAAAAAATTACTACAGCAGTTTGGCATGACTGAGCAGATAAAACCTGTAAGTACCCCGTTGGCTTCTCATTTCAAGCTTTCTGCACAATTATCTCCTTCAACAGATGTAGAACGAGCATACATGTTATAAGTTTCGTATTCAAATGCAATGGGCAGCCTAATGTATGAAATGGTGTGTACAAGGCCTGACATTTCACATGTAGTTGGTATAGTGAGTAGATATATGCATAATCCTGGTAAAGGACATTGGCAAACTGTGAAATGGATTCTATGATACATTCAAAAGATCGTGGATGTTGATTTACTGTTTGAAAGAGATGATACACTTGGTCAAGGTGTGATCGAGTATGATGATTATACTGGTGATTTGGACAAACGACGGTCAACCAACAAATATGTATTTATTTTGCTGGAAGGCCAATTAGTTGGAAGTGTACACTACAGTCTACAGTTACACTGTCGACCACAGAGGCCGAGTACATGGCAATTACAGAGGCTGTTAAAGAGGCTATTTGGTTATAAGGTTTGCTTAAAAACTTAGGATTGGCACAAGAACACATTAATGTGTATTGTGATAATCAAAGTGCTATTCACTTAACGAAGAACTAAGTTTATCATGCGCGTACGAAGCACATCAATGTACGATTTCACTTTGTGAGGGAAATTGTTGATGAGGGGAAGATTTTTCTTCAGAAAATCAAGACTGCAAAGAATCCCGCAGATATATTGACTAAGGTGGTGACGACGGTCAAGCTTGAGTACTGTCTAAACTTGATCAATATCTCACAAGTTTGAAAGCAATTAGAGAAGGCAGAGACTGGAGGACGAGTTGTTGATAATTGACTCAGATTTGGATAAAATCTTCATAGATTTACATGGAAGTCGTCTGGGAATATGAGTATTAAGGAGCTTAATATGGATGAAGTTTTTAAGCTTCTTAATCATAAAAAAATTCCACTTGAAGCTGTGGTTCAACCAAGGCTTCCACCCTATCTTTACAACATGTTATTGTCTTACAAAACAACAAGATTATTCGTTTAGGTTTGATTTTAAGGTGCCTTTGGTGCAATTTTATCTTTTACAATACTGTTTAAGATGCGTTTGTATTTTTTTTTTAAGGTCCAACGAATTTTTGTACTCTTGAGTACTTGGTTATTATCCACCGAATAATTCTGTTATGAGAAAATTTAACTCTTGGTTCATTACTTCAAAAATTCATTATTATTATTATTATTATTATTATTTTGATTTATCATTTAAAGAGATTCACTTTTCAATTAACTAGAGATACATCTGTCCATCTTCATGAAAGACAGGTGTTTCTCATGCATGAGGACAAGTAATGTCTCTCATTTATCATTAATTATTGCTGTTTTAAGTTATATAAATACTCTTTTACTCTTTTTTATTAAACCGAGTAAAATATATACAATCCGAAATTAACCATGGATCTGTTTAACAAAATTATTCTGTTGCTAATGGTGGTATTGTTCATTGCCTCATGGGAGGCCCCATGTGCCATTTCTGACACAAAAAATAAGGAAGGAGAAGGCTTTATTTTACCTACAACCAAAACTCACGTAATCGTCTATAACTTTTTGGACGAGAGTTTAAACTTCACCATTCATTGTAAATCCAAAGATGATGATTTGGGACCTCATGTGATAGGTCCATATGGTCTCTACAGTTGGGAGTTTAAGGTAAATGTTTGGGGAACAACGCTATTTTTTTGTAGTGTAAGTTGGAGAGATGGTTGTGGGGTTTATGATCTCTATAAAGCCAGGAGGGATGAAGGTAGATGTAACGAATGTGAATGGCATGTGACCAAAGATTCTTTGGATGGCTATAATGATTTTCATTGGTCGGATATCTACTATAACTGGGATAAGCCACCATGTGTAATAAAGATGTAATATTGCAATGGTAAAATAATCTATGGATAAATTATTTGAGTGTGTAACTATTTCTACACATTTGATTGTTGTTCTTTTTTTTTTTTTTCCATCAGATTGATAAGGGTTTGAACTTCAACTCCTGTTTAATTGGTGTCATGGATTGAGCTCTGGTTATTACTTGGTGTCAATTCTGCGCCCCGCAGATTCACAGCGTGTTATCAAACTAAGCCCATGGGCTTTCTAGATACCGATTTGGTTAGTGGTTATAAACAAATCCTTTCATTATTAGGTAATTTAATGTTTTATAAGTCTCTCGATGCAAAGTGAGAGACTCAACAAAATAAGAACATTTTTTTGGATAGCAAATTTTAAAATTACCCTTTATGGATTGAGTATTTTCAAATCATTCCTTTATTTTTTAAAAAACATTAAGTTACCTTTATTTTTGTTTAAAGATAAGGGAATAGAGCTGATTAAATTTTTTTTACAAAAATAGCAAATAAGTTAAAGTTTTCGAAAGTAAAAGTAATTAAAAATAAATAAATTCACAAGATAATAATCTAAAATTAATCCTTTTAACACAAGAAAATCTGAAAATGGAGCCTCTTACGATTTTCCATGTCAGCATCAATGTCTATTACAGATAAGGTATAAACAGTCTTCAATTAGGGCAACCTAGTATTTTTATCACCGAAGAGAAGCTTCTCATTTACATTTGCACCACTTTATTTTTTTCCTTTTTTTTTTTTTAAAAAATATATATTTTACATGAATATGAACCGAACCCTTTCCCACCTTGATGCGAGCGGAGTTCAGTGAGCAAACCTCTTATACTGCCTGAAGAGATTCATTTCGCCAATTGAACCAACTGGCATGTGCACATTTTCCACCATGCAAAATTACATGAAAAACGCCTGGAAGTATGCTATGCTAACTATTGAATTATATGAGCACAAGTTACATGGGTTATCGAATTCTATCGAGTAATATATGAACTCTGCGATCAAACTCCAGCAAGGATGAAATTATGATCTGCGAGCATTTATGCATCTCCGAAATGGCCTAACAAAGTAGACTGCCAAAGGAGTCTTCGGAACTGGAATCATTTTTCCAAGGACAGCAAGAGGCCAGCTGTTGAAAACAAGGGACAGTCAAGAGTTATTCACGATTACATGGTGCTAGATTGCATGGTGAAGAATTCAGAAACTATATTGAAGAATCCTCTTCATCTTAAGTGAAAAAGTACAAAAGTATGATACTAACTGCTAATTTATATGATAACTTGTAAAGGATTCAAGAGTGGTGCAAGGAATCAAGTGTCCTCAAATACTTTTTGGTTTAAAAAGCGAATATTTGGGATCAGGCGAAAACAATCACAATAAATCAACCTAAATTTTGACATTATAAAACCCATCGTGTCTTAACCATAAAAGCTGTATTGAAAGATAAGAGAGAAGGCATGTAGGAGAATACATGTAAAAGGGACACATTTCATTTGCGTACAACAGCAACTGAACCCACCTGAACAGGCCAATACCAATGGATGCAAGCCATAGCTTCCAATCGAGTTTCACAGTTTTCGTGAACTTCCCAAGAAATTCAATGATAATTATCTGTTTTAACATTTAACAGAGACATTCTTAGCATCAAATATTCACTGGTTTCAATGAAAAACCAAATGACTGCTCACCTGAAGTACACAGGTAATTCCGATTATGCCCATAAAGAGGTAGTTTTTTGTAACTCCCGTGAAGACATTGATTTCATCAGGCTTTCGAGCATTGAACTCATTGAATATCTGTATTTTGGGCAGTAGCAAATAATGCTTCGAATTTTACTTAAAAAAAAATGCCTATATTTTATAAAAAAACTTGATTGACATGGAAATGGAAAGGCATTATTTATGAACAAACACAATCATGTGTTTTGGGGGGGGGGGGGGGGGCTGTTCCACATATCATCAATTATGCAAAAGCAAAATGGAATATACTACAAACACGCATTAGCTACTAGTATACTTACTTGAGAGAGGACAAATGCATTGAATATCATGGTATTCTTTACGTCACTGGCATGTTTGCGTTCACCCTCCAAATGAAGAATACTAGTGCCCTTGAAGTTGAGCACAAGCAGGACAGTAACTTGATACAAGGCCTGCAATGGTGAACTAGAGATAATGACATTTTCGCAGAAGTATTTATTGCCCATGTTCTAATGTAATTTAACAAGTCTACCAATGACTAAGGCTTAGAAGAGACCACTTACCTGTACAATTAAGTTCCTCCACATGATGTTTGTTATAAGAGGCTCTCTGGGAACACAAAAGAAACAGCAGTTAAAATAACACAAACAACATAGTAAAATCCTTCACATAGCCTCTTAACTCGTAGTTACAAAAATAAACTCAAGACAAATGGACACTTTTTAACAATCAAAAAAGAATATGACCATACTTTTTTAGGTATGCCTGAGAGATGACAAAACAAAAACTAACAAGACGTAATGAAAAAATAAGAATGTGACTTAAGAACCTCTTCTTATTCTTTCCTCCCAAAAATTCCCCATAGTTGATTACAAGCATAAGTTAATTGAAAACCTTTTCCTGCCTGAGTCAATGTGCACAATCAAAAGAACATTTGATTCATGGCATTATGTTTTAGTATTATCACATATACTAGATTCGGTCAAAGATGAATGGTCCTTCATTTTTCTACTAAATACTCTGTTTTCTGCCAAAACCAGTAACAAACTTCTATGAAACATAGAGAATGTTAAGAGGTGACCAGAGGAACAAAAAAAAAAAAAAGGGAAAACCTCAACTTAATAAAGTCATAAATTTGATCTAGAGATTAAGAACTAAAAATTATTGATATTCAAACATAATAGGTAAAAGCACTTTTCTCACCACACAAGGATAAGAAAAACGCATTAATGGAACTAAAAGCAAACTGAATCTCTTGAAGAAAATCCAGACAAGCAAGTAACCACCATTTAACAACAGCTGATTTGAAGTTCACACCGTCAACATCAAATTCAGTCATCAAGAGAAGCCGAGAAAAATTCAATTTTCTCTCTTTAACATATTCCTAGGTTGGTGGGAAAACTTTTCCAAAGGTTTTCAAAGCCAAATGCATAAAGGTGTCTCAAAGTTGAGTGAATTGATATATTTCTTCAAATTTGGCCTAATTAGAAACCATAATAGTTCCTTATTAAAATATTAGAGAACAATTTGAAGCCCTCGACTCGTGAAAACTTCTCATAGTCACCACAAAAATATATGACCTGTTGACAGCTGCAATCTACAAATAGCCACAGGGAATCTATTGACACACAATAGCGATAAAGCAGATTGATAAACACAACATATTCGACAGCATAGAATGACATTATATACATTAACGAGTATTAAATTCAAAAATATATGAGCATACTAATGAATCTTAAGCAAAGACAACTAGTTCTTACTTTCTGCCAACTGGCAGTCTATGCATAAGGTGGTCTGTTGGTGGTTCAGTAGCCAATGCTAGCGCTCCGAGTGTATCCATTATAAGGTTAACCCAAAGTAGCTGTAACAACAAATGCAGTAAAATTCATCATCAGAAAGGGACACTATGCAAAAAATTTCAACTGTAAACAACAATCCACAAGATTCGAAAACCAAATATACATACGAAGATACTAACAGATCTTCCAATATTCCAGTATAATACTTTTACCACCCTTGATTTAATCATATGAAACTTTCCAAGCCTATGAATGATTCTCCAGTAGCATACAAAAAGGAAATTAAGAAAACACCCCTTGGCTTGAGACAAGACTCATGCAGCAAGTATATATCTTCAAAAATTACAATAAGTAAACAATTCAAGTAATTCCGTCTTCCTGTTATCAGCACTTCAGCGCATGATCTGTTATCAGCAATTCAGTGCACGAGGAGTATTATCATAAAAGATACAAAAATTCAAGGAAATTCAATTTAAGCTTTGCTCCAATGTTGTAGATCAACACGATAATAATAGAATAAAAACCAAACTTTGTTAATTTAGAGGAGATGTAATGAGAAAAATAGCAAAACTACTTGCTTATAACAAAAATTCCTAGAAAGTTTTTATTCTATGTTTTTCTTTCATCCCCAATTCTTGGTTCTGCCACATTATTGCAGAAAGATTTAAGAAATACAACTAAAATTTGAACAAACAATCATATCAAAGAACATAAAAACTCAGAAGCCAGTCAGTAGAGGAATATGGAGTAATAACCTGTACGGCATTCAAAGGAACGTCACCAGAAGATATTGCAGCCACAACGTTAATTAGAAGGGCAGCAACATTAACAGTCAGCTGAAATTGTATAAATTTCTGAATATTGGCAAAAACAGAACGCCCCCAGCGAACAACCTACAAGGAATAGACAAACTCCTCATATTAATTATAGACTAAAGAGACATTAAAAATAAGCCAATCAATAACGAGACATTAAAAATAAGCCAATCAATAACGAGACATTAAAAATAAGCCAATCAATAACGAGACATTAAAAATAAGCCAATCTGCCAGATTCAACAGGACAAAGATAAGGAAAAAGAAAAATAAGCAAAACATGTGCAAACCTTCATTAACACCCTTAGTTATCTGCACTAGGATTTTCCATAAAGTAGCAAACATATATGATGTCGATAACAGAGACCGCACCACAGAGAAACAGAAGCACCGCATTTAAAGTACATATATTTATGGAAATTAACACTATGTACCATGTTTCTGGTCAAACTTCTCAATGCTATATAAAACAATTAATAACTCAAATTAACACCATTTACCATGTTTCTGGTCAAACTTCTCAATGTTATATATGACAGTTAACACCTCAAATTTACTATATCAGTCTGTTTTACATGATAGACACATCAAAGAATTTCAGACGTATCAAGTATGCTGACAAGGCCAAGACATAAAAGAATCTATCATATTATTGAGACCAAGAAATATTCAAAGGTCTGCTAGTAAGGCAATTTGCATGGTCAGATACTATTACTGCAAACACCAATATTCATAAGTTAAACATGGCAGTTGGCTGATTCAAGGCCCCTAAAGGAAGCTAAGTGATCTTATCCATAGGGTCACAGTGAGGTAAGGGTTCTATAAAAAATTGCAGCATCTGTAACATTTGGTGCCAAAATGCTCAGGGATCTGAAGTCGCTTCAAAAACCAAGCTTATTAAAATTAGATTATATTATCTACCATAGGGATGAATCATCATCTTCTAGACCACATTCTTGCAGCAAGTTCACAGTAGTTATCATCACGTTGATTTTTAAAGCAAAGGCACTTGCGATAACAATTGTTTTCTAATAATTTAAGGCATGACTCTTGCTGTGGTTGGTTCATATAATCAACTTTTAAGCTCATTTGAAAATATATGAAAAATTATTAAATTAAAGCTAAATAATAGAAATCAAAATAAAAAGAATACAACAAAGGCGTTAGTTGATGAAAACTACCAACCTAGAACTCAATGGTTTACACATTGTTAATGTCGATAATTTAGGGATTCTTAGCTATTTTCTTGTTATTTGAATAAAATAGGAAAATACCATAAATCAGGAAAATAGATACACTGATTTTATGGTCCTAAAAATTAGCCCTAGAATTGCTCTCTAGTTTTCCTATTTATTTCTACCGATCACTATGTTTTGAATAATAAGGAAAAGTTCTATAGCTTTGTCTCTCTGTTTTTTCCTTTTTTTTTCCTACATGGTATTAGAGCTTTAGGGTTCTGCCATGAATTACAAAGCAGCCATGGTTGGCTCTAATTCGGCTTCCTCTGACGCTAACAACACTGTGACATCCTCTGAAGGGATTTCCCAGCCATCCCCAATTGTGCCTGTTTGTGAAAACACTTTACAAATAACCATTCACAAGTTAAATGGTAAAAATTATTTAGAGTGGTCGCAGTCTGTGCATTTGGTGATTGATGGCGAAGGCAAACTCGGATATTTAAATGGAGAAATTCAACCTCCAACTGCTGATGACCCAAAATTCCTACTGTGGCAATCAGAAAATTCAATGGTTACCGCTTGGCTTATTAATTCCATGGAACCTACTTTGGGAAAGCCGTTCATGTTTCTGCCAACTGCTTGTGATGTCTGGGAGGCTGTTAGAGAGTGGCGGACGCAACAAGGTGATAGAGATGTAACTGCATATTATAATGACATGATGATTTTGTGGCAGGAATTGGATATGTTTGAAGTTGAGGTATGGGAGAGTCCAAATGATAGTGCTCGATACAAGAAAAAAGTTGAGCAAAGTCGAGTGTTCGCATTTTTGGCAGGACTAAATACAGACCTTGATGAGGTTCGAGGATGAGTTTTGGGGCGAAAACATCTGCCCTCTATTAGAGAAGTTTTTTCAGAGGTTCGTCCCAAGGAAGCTCAGAGACGTGATGTTAAAGCGAGTAGAGGAACCAAAGACTGATCTTGATGATTCAGCCCTTGTAGCTCGTGGTAATTAGCAACAAGGAGATAGACGAGGAGGCAAACAAAGGCCATGGTGTGATCATTGTCGGAAACCGTGGCATACACGAGAAAGTTGTTGGAAACTCCATGGAAAACCTGCAAATTGGAAGAAGAAATCAGGTGACGATGCTCGGCCAGCAGGAGATACTCGTGCTTTCCACGTTCGCACCACTAATCCAGAGCAGCAGTCATCCTCAAATCTCTTCCTTTTACTAAGGAACAAATGGAGCACCTGTACAAGATGTTTCAATCCCAATCCATAGGAAATTCTAGTTCATTTTGTTCTTTAGCCCAATCAGGTAATTTTTTCACCACAGCCTTTACCTGTATCAATCCAAACACCTCCTGGATATTAGATTCTAGAGCAACTGATCACATGACTGGGTCCTTGCAGTTCTTTTCTTCTTATTTACCTTGTGCAGGAAATCAAAAGGTCAAAATAGCTGATGGTTCCTTTGCAACTGTTGCAGGGAAAGGAAAAATTATTATTTCTCCTCTTCTTACTTTGAAAGATGTCCTTCATGTTCCTCATTTGTCCTATAATCTCCTATCAGTCAGTAAATTACCTCGCGATCACAACTGTCAAATTAATTTTTGGCCTTCTCATTGTAAATTTCAGGATTTAACCTCGGGGAAAACGATTGGGGATGCTAGGCAAGACAGTGGCCTCTACCTCTTTAATAATGGTTCAAACTTTGGAAGGCAAGACCAGCAGACTTGTTTTAATTCTATTTCTATTTCCAGTAACAATGAGATTATGTTATGGCATTTTCGGTTAGGACATCCAAGTTTTCAATATTTAAAGCAGTTATTAACCAAATTATTCATGAATAAAAATGCTTTCAATTTTCGATGCGAAGTTTGTGAATTAGCTAAACACCGTCGTGATGTTTTTCTACCACAACCATACCAAAAATCAAAACCATTTACTATGATTCACAGTGATGTACGGGGCCCTTCTAGAGTGACAACCTTTTCTGGAAAACGCTGGTTTATTACATTTATTGATGATCATACTAGAGTTACTTGGGTATTTCTGCTAAAAGATAAATCTGATGCTGAAAGTGTGTTTAAAAAATTTTATCCTATGGTACAAACACAATTTCAGACTCAAATTAAGATTTTTTGGAGTGATAATGGCACAGAGTTTTTTAATCATGTGTTAGGGAATTTTTTTGATGAGAAAGGAATTATACATCAAAGTTCTTGTAGCAATACTCCACAACAAAATGGAGTGGTTGAAAGGAAGAATGAGCATCTCCTTGAAGTTGCTAGGGCCTTGAGCTTCACAACTAAAGTTCCAAAGTATCTTTGGGGAGAAGCTGTTTTGATAGCCACATTTTTGATAAATAGAATGCCTACAAGAACTTTGGGGTTTAAGACACCAATAAATCTTTTAAATGAATGTTTTCCAGCTTCAAGGTTTATAAAAAGTATTCCATTAAAAATTTTTGGCAGTATTGCTTTTGTTCATAACCATGACTCTAGAAGAACAAAATTCGATCCAAAGGCACATAAATGCATTTTTGTAGGCTATCCTACAAATCAAAAAGGTTATAAATGCTTTGATCTAGTTTTGGCAAAAATGTTTACTTCTATGGATGTCACTTTCTTCGAAGGACAATCAGACTCTCACAATTTTCATTTTCAGGGGGAGAAAAACAATAGTGAAAAATGATATGTGCTTAAATGATTCTGACTTAAACATTGAATTTGATAATGATGTTTTGCCTGAAGAAAATGAGAAAGGGAATCCAAATGAATTAACTGTTGAAAATTCTGGACAACCTCCGTTAATGCCATCACATAACCAAAATTCTGGAATGTTAGAGATTTACATGAAACGGTATAAAGGTCTTGTGTATTCAAAGGAGTACCAAGAACAAAAAAGAAGAGGAACACTGTCCTACAGCATCACCAAGAATCTGACCAGAGGTTGGATCATGAAAATTCTGAGAAGAATCCTCCAGGTAATTTTGAGTTAAATTCCTCAAATCAAAAAGATCTTCCTATTGCTCTTAGGAAAGGTGTTAGGTCTTGTACTAAACATCCTTTATCCAACTTTATTTCTTATAACAATGTGACCCCTTCCTTTCGTGCATTTATTTCACAAGTCTCCAGTGTGGTTATTCCAAATAATGTACAGGAAGCTCTAAAGGTTCCTGAATGGAGGGAGGCTATTTTTGAGGAGATGAGAGCTCTGGAGAAGAATGCTACTTGGGAAAAAGTTGATCTACCACAAGGAAAAGCTGTTGTTGTTTGTAAATGGATATTCACTGTGAAATATAACTCTGATGGGTCCTTAGAACGATGCAAGGCTCAACTGGTAGCAAAAGGCTATACACAAACTTATGAAATAGATTATTTTGAGACTTTCTCTCCAGTGGCTAAACTAAACGTTGTTCGTGTTCTTTTGTCAATTGCTGCAAATCTTGACTGGTCTCTAAATCAGTTAGATGTAAAGAATGCTTTCCTCAATGGTGATCTTAAATAGGAAGTCTACATGGAGCCTCCACCGGGTTTTACTGAGAAGTTTGGATCCAAAAGTATGTAGACTTAAAAGATCATTACATGGTCTTAAACAGTCACCTAGAGCCTGGTTTGAAAGGTTTACAAAGTTTGTGAAGAGTCAGGGCTATAGTCAAGGACAAGCAGATCATACTCTCTTTACAAAAGTCTCCACCAAAGACAAGCTCTCAGTTTTAATCGTTTATGTAGATGATATAATTCTGACAGGAGATGATACAGAAGAAATGAGCCGATTAAAGCAGTGTTTAGCTAAGGAGTTTGAGATAAAGGATTTCGAGCAATTAAGATATTTCTTGGGAATGGAAATTGCGAGATCAAAAAGAGGTATAGTGGTGTCACAAAGAAAGTATACCTTGGATCTCTTGAAAGAAACTGGTATGAGTGGGTGTAAGCCAGCTGATACTCCAATTGAAGCAAATGTGAAGCTTGGAGAAGTGAAAGGAGGAGTTCATGTGGATGCTGGCAGATATCAATGGTTAGTTGGGAAGTTGATTTATTTGTCTCATACTCGACCTGATATAGCTTTTGCTGTAAGTATGGTAAGTCAATTTATGCATTCTCCTTGTGAGGAACATTTGAAGTTGTGTTTCGAATTCTTCGTTACTTGAAAGCAACTCCGGGAAAAGGTCTGTTTTTTGGTAAAAATCAGCAAAGAGGAATTGAAGTTTATACCGATGCAGATTGGGCAGGTTCAATCACTGATAGAAGATCAACATCCGGATACTGCACTTTTATATGGGGTAATCTAGTTACTTGGAGGAGCAAAAAGCAAAGTGTTGTTGCTAGAAGTAGTGCAGAAGCTGAATTTCGTTCAATGGCTCAAGGAGTGTGTGAAGTACTTTGGTTAAAACGGGTTCTAGAAGAACTTAAACAGCCATTTAGTCTCCCTATGAGTTTGTACTGTGATAATAAATCAGCTATTAGTATAGCTCATAATCTTGTGTTACATGACAGGACAAAGCATGTTGAGATTGATAGACATTTTATAAAAGAGAAGCTTGACAAAGGGATAATTTGTACTCCTTTTGTTCCCACTGTGAAGCAGCTTGCAGATGTCTTCACCAAGAGCTTGATGAGACAGCCATGTGAACTTCATGTTAGCAAGTTGGGCATGCTTGATATCTTTGCGCCAACTTGAGGGGAAGTGTCGATAATTTAGGTATTCTTAGCTATTTTCTTGTTATTTGAATAAAATAGGAAAATACCATAAATCAGGAAAGTAGATACACTCTGATTTTATGGTCCTAAAAAATAGCCCTAGAATTGTTCCCTAGTTTTCCTATTTATTTCTACCGATCACTGTGTTTTGAATAATAAGGAAAAGTTCTATAGTTTTGTCTCTCTGTTTTTTCCTTTTTTTTTCCTACAGTTAATTTACCCCTTGACCTAAGCTTAAACTTGAAGATGGGACCTAAACAATAGTATTTGAGCTTAAAACTCCCCTCACATGCAAGGCTGAACAGATTAACAGGTAATCACATCGATCCAAAATCAAACAAAAGCAGCACACTTCACTCTGAATTAATTATTGTTTCAATAATCAATAGAATATGTGTTCAAGGGAATTTGTACAGACATGGATAAACCAACTCCAATGCCATGTAAACTTATGAATTGAGCTAAAGGCTCAAACTTGAAAGGGCCAAACAATAGTATGAAGCTTTAACAAATATAATATAAATTATCATAGGTAATGCCAATCACAAGAAGATCAGGCTTGGTATTGATTCTTAGCAATTAAAGCTCTAGTCTTCAAGTATTAGACAAGAAAAGTTTTTAAGACTCTAAAATTCTTAAATACCATTGCAGAATGCACAAATATATAGCTATGAACCAATATTTCCAGATTGCTCGAAAGATTATACACCATGTCATGTGGAACTTTAAAGTTCAAATTGCTAGCATAAGCTTGCCTCAAGACTGAACTAAATATCAAATATAGAATACATTTTTTACTAAGAGGCAAACAGGAAAGCGTAACGTGTAAGGAATTTTAAACCCATGCTCAGTTCAAATGCAATGGAAGACATTTTCTTAAGACAGAATTTAAACATAAAAATTATTCTGTAAAAATTAGCTACAAGATAAAACTACATTTAGTTCCAGAGAATAAGAATGATATAGCATCAAGCTTCCAACGAAGAAAAGGGTCTAACACGTTTACTAACCTTAACAACTGAAGCAAAGTTATCATCCAAAATAATAATATCCGAATTTTCTTTCGCAACTTCAGTCCCTTGGATGCCCATGGCAAGACCTATGTCTGCCTGAAATACAGAAAGGTAAAACCACATTAGCTTGGAGAAAGAAACACCATGTTTACATGATAGAAATTTGAGCAGATAATCGTGCAGAAGCTAGAATCAAAGTGCGAGAATGCAGCACAGGGGGTAAAATAAATAAACAAATAAAAAAATTGCCATTCAAGCATAATAACCTCTCACGATGACAATTTCCAGGCAAAGAATGTATCAAAATCTTTCCCATTGATCATCCAATCTCAACAGATTTTGTCATGTTTAAGTGAATCACTTTTTCCATATTAATACTATCAGTATTCCCCAGTAACTGTCCATATCAACACATATGCCACACTTTGAACTATTGCAGATACCAGCTTTGAACACCATATGTCTCATCCAAGAACATTATACCTAACCTGGATGCATCTTAGATTGCCTATCAAGTAGTAACTTTAACTTGTTTGCCATGAGCCCTGAGAATCTCCAACGCAAGTAAATGGACAAGTATAGACTTTTGAGAGTATAGGGGAGTGCGCAGACATGAAAGCATAAAAGGAAAACAACAGTCCTGCACCTATAATCGCAACATTGATGGATTTTAAATAAAAAATCCTTGTGCCAAAGTATAAAGTAATTATGATCTCCCAGTGCTTTACCAGAAATCCATGCTTCTAAAATCTAGAAGTAGATGTATCCTAAACTTAGTAACATGTAAATATCTAAAAGTGAACCTGAAATCTCCAAGTGAATTAGCAGAATGGAGCTTGTGCAAATACTGGATTTATTGATCTACCGGATGCATCCTCACAATATTTGTAAGTATTATAAAACCATGAACATATCAAACCTCACAAATTAAAAGTCATAAACATAATAAACCTCATGAAGTGCAGGAGCATCATTAGTGCCATCTCCTGTCACAGCAACGACATCCCCTCCCTTACGTAGCGCTTGAACAAGCAAAAGCTTGTCATTAGGAGAAGACCGCCCCATCACCTACAATGGGTGCAAAAGTTATTTAGGTTATCCATCTTGAAGCAAAATATATATATACACACGCAAATGATAATGCTATAAAATCATGATTATCAAGATGAGAAGGAAAACTTATGCTTTATTTGTATCTATAATTGATGTACGTCACAGAAAGTTCATGCTGTTTAGAACATACCGTTATTTCCTGGGCAACTTTCTCTCTTTCTTTGTCCGATAATGCACGGAATACTTTTCCTTCAATAATATTAGGATCGTTAGCCCCTGCATCTGAACCAAGTATTCCACACTCCAAAGCTATTGCTTTTGCCGTCTGAAGATTATCTCCGGTGACCATTCGTACCTGTGGTTTCAGAAGAAATATGATCGTAATCAGCCATTCTGCATGAAATTTATGATCATGTAGATTTACAATCAACAGTAATCACTACAAGTTAACTTTGACGTTATAATCAACAGTAATCACTACAAGTTAACAGCATTATAAAATTGACCACTTAAAGGGTAAAATTATGATTAAAAATCCACATCCACAGACATAAAATAGAATGATTATTCACAAAAGATAAAATCCAAAAGCCAATTTTCAAATATAACAAGCCACCTTAACCCCAGCATCTCTGCACAATTTCACTGCATCTTTGACACCTGGTCGACAAGGGTCCTGCACATAAATATCATGAAGTCATTAAGTACATCTTCAGTTATGCAAAAATAAAGATGAATCTTTTTACAAGTTTACAAAGTAGTGCACAAAGTAGAGTTCAGAGAAATTAATGAGTAACCCACTAATAGATACAAAGAACAACCTTTTTCATTAAAATGTAAACTTACCGAGAAGTACAGAAACAAAGTAGTAACAGGAATATTTCAAATGATCAATGAGTGATAAGAACTTTTCTGCTAAAAAGACAACATAGTTTGCATCATAACTGCAGAATCTCTGAATGAGATATGCTAGAGCTTTGCTGATCAGCAAAAACCTACTGGTTGGGAACACTGACGTCTATGCTGCCAGAAGAAAAGGCACTTTGAACCTTACAATTCTACAATTCTGGTTTCTGGCATTTTGGCAGCTAGAGGCATTTCTAAGTAGTTTCCAATGATCTTGGGATGTTCCCAAAGCAGAAACACTTACAACATCAGCAATAGGAGTAAACCTCTTGGAAACCAAATAAGAACAGAAAATAGGCAACGACAGAAACTCCAACATTTTGCTTTCGCTAAGCTTTTCTGAAGTGAGGGTAGCTGTTTTCCCATGTTTTTATTTTCTAATAACAGCTGAATCATGAAGCACAGAAATAAAATTGGGAAATAAGAGAATACATCTGATGAAAAAATAACCACAACAAACAAGGTAATAAAGATTTTTCAAGAGACAATGCACATACATGTCAAAAATGTTCGGACAGATATAAAGACAAGATAATGACATAGAAAGATTAGCTGACAAGAGTCCTCAAGTTATCCAATGAAAGATGTGACACATTTGAGGACTAACAAAAAAAAAGATGACTCCTTATGAGTAAGGAGTATAACAATAAATCAGAGGATAAACTTAGGAACCTAATAAGCATCCCCAGTATTAACGATATTGCAACTTAGTGCAAAACAAGATAGTACAATATCCAACACTCCAAAACAGAAATAAACCATTGGATTATTACTAATTCAAAATTAGGGATGGCAAAATACGGGCCTGAGCCAGGTTTCTCGAAGCCCAGGCAGCACACTTTAGGGGAAGCATAAGGGCTAGGCCCAGGCCAAGCCCATTGCGGGCCTGGGCTTCCGTTTATTTTTATAATTTTTTAATTGTTGTAAACTTGAAATGAGCTAATAATCAATATTGAATTAAAGAAAATAAATATTTCAAAATAAAATAATAAATAAAGAAAATTAAGCATATAAAAGTTTAGAGATTTAATTTTTTAATACTAGATTCTCTATCAAGCACCCTCTTATTAATTAAGAGTTAAGAGATAGTTGAGTGTTATAATTATAGGTTTTTTTAACCATTATTAAGTTATGAATTAGGGATTTAAGTTTTTTTTTTTTCTATTTTTTAAAATTTAAATTTATTGTTCTAATTGATAAATTTATTTTTTGAAAAAATAGAGGGCAGTGAGCCAGCCTGGGTTTTTTTGCCCACCTTATTCAAAATGATTGAAGATTGAGAGAAGAAATTAAACAACATTGGAAAATGATTTCAAGTTGTATACCTTTATGCCAACAATGGCCAGCAAAATAAGCTCCTCTTCAGGCAATGTCCATTTGTCTAAACTCTCTTCATCAGTGGGAACTTCATCCGCTTCACATGATCTATAAGCAATGGCAACACATCGCAAGCTTCTTGCAGCCATTTCATCAACAGCTGCTTTGAAGAAATCCTGCAGAAGCATTTAAAGAAAATCATCATCCAAAAGCTTATTCATAATTTTGAGAGACTAATTTATTTCTCAAAATTTAAATCGTAATATATTTTACTAAATTATGTTTGATGTATCTACTTACATTGAATATGCAATACATCATTACCAACATTATTTAATTTACTCTGATAGTGCAACAAGCAAGCAAATATACCAATGACTAGTATGATTTATCTTGAGAATGATTTTTTTTTTTGGGGGGGGGGGACCTCATGTTATCACAGTATGTTTTGGTAATACTGACATGAAGCACAGCATAAACCGCTATGCCAATATATAGCATGACAAATCAATCTTAGGAAAACCATATCGAACTTTCATTCAACAATATTCGCAGAAGAGATAAAAGGAATGTAAATTAGCATTAAAAAAGTATATTAGACCAATATGATTTGCAAACACAAAGTAACATAAATACATACGTATGACAAGAACAGGTAGACACTCTTGCAAAGAATGCATTTTGGTTGAAATCAACTAATAGAACAGGTATTCTTAACATTTTGACCATGTCATAATTAATAGATTATACATTTAACTTATCTTTAGTCCAATCTTATAATTTCAAAATTTTTACTTAATGATGTTTGTCTAATGACAATTATTGTGTGAACCATATTGGTACAACCATAAAAGTACATAACTAAAACTGATAATAATATCATTCATAAACATAGACATTCTAAAGGACATCCCGTCCCATTTTAAGTTCACATGTACTTCATAAAATTTCTGCTGCAAATAAAAAGGGAACAATAACAACAACTATCTCTAACCTCATCACCATCAATGGACTGGAGATGACCATCTGTGTCGAGATATTTTGTACATGAGGCCAGAATCATCTCAGCGGCTCCCTTCCAATGTACATGTACCTCAGAGTTTATCTGTGATATGTTAAACAATGAAATAAGAATGAATAAACTAACTTTAGAGTTGCACAATTTTAGTGGAGGCGCATAGAAACAGTAAAGCATATATAAGCAATGATACTAGAGCTAACCGTAGCTGCCAAGGTTGTTGCAGTGCAGAAGTATCAGAGACAAGGATATAGGACAATTAAATAACGTCTACAATTCAATATGGGGTCATATGTATATTGAACAACCGGGATTTTGAAACCATTTGCCCGTCGTGATAAAGTGGTGGTGTTGTTACTGTTACCATTGAAATAACAACAATAATATATTGGGGAACTTGCTCGGCATCATCATCATTTTCCTAAATAAGCATTATATTGAGATAGTTGCTCTACCAAGCTATGGGCCTTAATTAGAGTTTCCCCAGTTCTAATTCAAAAGGTCAGGACTTACCCTTTACTCCTACAATCATCTCAACCACATTGATCTCTCTTGCTTTACTGACTGAACAAGGTGTTTCAACTGATGTCATTAAAAATTTGAGGATGTACTCAATATGGTACAAATTTCAATCAGTAAAATAATTCCCTCGTCAGAGCTCAATAATAGTAAGAATTTGTTGTCACCAGTTCTAATGAATGCTATAAGAGAGAAGAAGACCCACAGCCATTTGAATTCTAAAAACCTGTTTTTTCACCTTTATCCTCCAGAATTCCAAATTAACAGCAAGGAGATCGGTATAGTGAAGATTAATGAACTGCTTGTGGCAACGGATTTGGATAGAATAGCTTAGTGCTACGGGAAAGACAAAGGATAACTATGAATGAGGAAAGTCTTCAAAGTTTCCAGCTATCTCACATGACAGAGTCACAGAGAGAATTGTCAATATGACTAATCACTTGTTTATTACAAAACTCAACAGCTCGAATAGTTTTGTAATATCATAGACATTGCACAGAAAGGGCATATTCTTGACTATGGGAGAAGGTTCTCCTAGGTTTATAGTAAATCACAAGTATAAATATAAGTGATCATGAAGCAGCTAGTCTGTCCGCCATATCAAAATACTAAAACAGAAATCATTTAGTGCTTGGCAGCTATCTTTAGAGCAATGCATGCAAAAAGAAACACACTAATGAGCTTTTAGTATAATTTTCACCATAAAGAACCTGAACAATATTCTTCCCATCAGCAAATTTAAATCATAAAGATGATAGAATGAAGCCATTACACGTTTTACTGCAACACCACCTCGCTTTTTCTCCGAGCTGAAGGGGAAAACATGGAGAGCTGTTGTCTCTGATCTGACTCTATCAAACTTCATCCCCAACTGCAACAAAAATTTCAAATAAGTTAAAACCACTTTACAACAAAAACATATTCCACAGAACATAGGTTTGAAAAGGGCACCTTGACTGCCCAAGAGAGAATAGCCTTTTCAGTTGGAGATCCAGAAACCTCAACTGCTCCACCATCCTGCAAAGAAAATGCATTTAATAACATATTTGATGCTTGAGGGTTTATGAAATAATACGCAGTAGAATATGGACAATGGCAAAAGGTCACAACAGGAAGCCAAAAAAATTAAGTCCCCTACATCAAAGAAAGAAGAAAGATCAACAATGAAGTCAACACTCTTTGGTTACCAATGTTTCCGCAGGGAAAAAGAAAAACACTCAGAAAATAACCCCACTGCAGAAACAGCATCACACTACAGAGGGAGAAAAGAGATCAATGCATTTATTAGACAAAGGTAGAAACTTGGGTCACAACATGAAATGAAAATAGTGGATTCAGGTTCACATAAAATGCAGCCATTAATAATCGTGTCAATATCAAGCCACCATTTAATAATCATGTCATGTTTGAGATCAAAATCCTTACACTTGAATCTGATCAATGACAAATGATCTTTCATGCATCCATGTCACATCAACTCCCCTATGGCAGAGATCCATTTACAATTCAATTAAGAGTAATATTTTTTCTAACTGTATATAAGCTATTAGGTAAAGCTTAAGGATTACAAGTAAAATTTACTGAATCTGTTAAAATATGTTAAGCGGGTAGAATTCATGTTAAACTAGTCAAATCGTATTAAGCAGGTTGAACATCTCAAATTGTGTTTATTCCAATTCAAACACAAAATGACAAGTTTATTAAATGTGTCCAACTGTGTCACAATATCACTCGTTCAAGATTGTGTCATATTGTGATTGGAGTTTTGACGAGATCAATTAAAATGATCATGTCCTTGTTGACCAAATTTTTGTAATACCCTTAAAATGACAAGATACAAAAATGATGATTTGCCACCCCTACAAATGAGAACCTAAACAAATAGATGCAAAGCTTTCGCTTGCTACCATAATGAAAATTTATATGTAAATACACACACACGCACATTTACCTTGGGAACAAAAACATTGCCTGTAGTGTTTTGTGCAATACCCTCACTTAATAGATAGATAACTATTGAGTGCATCAGTGAGGAGTCATCCGGTGGATTTATCTTCTTTCTCCCAATGAAAGCCTCAACCACTGTCATCTATATATAAGACAATTACACCAATCAAACCCAGATATTTGAAAACATTTCATAACAATGTGCAAGAACACAAGAGCGGGAGAAAATTATCCAAGTAAAAGCCATGAGATATGGGAAAAAATGAGATAGGAATAAGAGATAAACCAAAATATAGAATACATTAACTTGAAAAATACAAAATATTAAAGAACCACAAAGGAGGAACAAAGTTAATCTAATAATTTATGTTAAACTTACCAGCTTGAAGTTTTAACGGAACTCAGTTCCCTCCCTAAACCTTTGGGTGTAAAGTGAATTCAGCTACTACATCAGGGTGATACCAGACTGAATATTTAAGGAATAAGCTGAAGGGTTATATGTTTTAGGCTATGCTTATATCCAAGGCATATTCCAAAACAATAATTCTTTTATACTAAATCTTAGAGTTGGCAGCAGCATCAATACTTTATACAATTAAATACAGCCCTTCCTTCCTAGTGTAAAACTCACCTCATTCAAAGTCAACGTTCCGGTCTTATCACTGCAGATTGTTGTTGCAGAGCCCATAGTTTCACATGCTGAAAGCCTACGAACCTGCAGATATTTCTGTTGTCAGGCAAAGAGACTCTGAAAACAAAATATTGAAGCAGAAGCAATGATAAAATAAAATAGTTGATGACAAACAGATAATGATACTTGCCAAAGCCTTATCTGCCATCATTTTCCGCATTGAGTATGCAAGGCTGTCATAGAACCAAGTACAAAACAAAATTAAAATAGATAGGAGACTGGAACTATTCTTTGATGAAGTAAAAGGCATAGATAAAAACTTACGTCAAGGTAACAGCTAAAGGAAGCCCTTCAGGCACTGCAACAACTACAATGGTAACCTGAATGGCTCTGAAGTTAGTCTACAAATAATTATTACAAGAACACAGAAAATATCCAGGACTCCACTTACAGCTATTTATCCAGGACTACACTTACAGCTATTGTCACAATCTTAATTACTCCATCAACTGCATCGCTAACGCTAGTGCGACCTTTAACAAATGCAGAGCTTCCATCTTCCTTTGTTGTATGTCCAGTAAAGAATCTAAGAGTTCCAAATCAAATTGAAACACGTAAGATCGTGGGCAAATCATGCAACACAACAGCAACTTCTTAATGAACTTCAACTTACCTAACTAAAAGGACAGCAAGTACCAAAAATGCTACAGCAAGGCCAACTATACCTATGAAAGTTGCCACTCCATTCAATCGTACCTGTCAAATTCCATAAATATCTAAATATAGCCACAAAGTGTAACAACTCACAAGTGAATTAGCTTACTATGAAAAATAAATAAATAAATGACATGAACCTGCAATGGAGTTTCTTCACCATTATCTTCTGAGATACTTGCCATCAGTAATCCCCATTCAGTATTGATTCCAACACCAGTTACCTGTAGATGGTTCAAATAAGATAAATCCTCAAATGAAAATAATACACCCAGGCCATGGAGGAAAGACTGTAGTAAAAAGTAAACAAGTGATGAACAACAAGAAGACTCCAAGGAGAGTCCATGGAAATTTTACTGCAAAAATCTATCTACCAAAAACAAATTAAAAGTTTTAGGTTACCCTAGCACAAAGCATGAAATTCCAACAACAGCATGTAGAATAGATGCCACATAATAATAAAAGGAATTTTACTGTCTAGTCGTGTGTTTGTCACAGCATATGTAAGACTGATGCAAAATCCTTTAGAAATCTCACAACTCAATTTTTTCCCTCCCCCATATGGCAGGTCAACTACAAATTTATTCCAAATCTAATGGACAAAGGAAATTTGTGCTATTACAAGCACAGGCCAGACTATCACTAAATGGTTAATGCATCAGATAAATAATAAGAACACACATGGTGTAGCAGTAAAAGACAAGTCACCTCCAAAGTCTTAAACCAGTCTACCAGTCCAAACAAGGCATCACCAGAAAAGAAAAGATCAATATTGAAAAGGAACTAGGACAATGCTATGAGGTAGAACAAAAACTTGCTGAATTCAATAACCAGTCCACAACATTACTCTATAATCACCAAAACCAAACAACAGATAAAACAAGGTTTGTGAACATACATGATGACCAAAATCATGAGGGATAGGCAAAAGAAAATAGCATCATAAAAATTTTACCATCATGGTACCAACACCATCAGCTACTTTGCAGCCAGACATTAGAAAAGGTGTTTTATGATCCTTGTGAACCTACAACATACACTGTCATTAAGAACATTAAAGGTAAACCTTCGGAAGATTACTGTAGAAACTGATACGACGAACTCACAATCTTGCTTTCACCAGTCATACTAGATTCATCAATGGCAAGAGAATGACCAGTAACCAGCACTCCATCAGCCGGCACCTAACCAATGTGTTTAATCCGTTATGCATAAACTTTAATTGGTCCTTAAGAACAAGACTTGTGCTGAAATACACCAACCTGATCGCCAATTCTGAGAGGTACAATTTCACCAACAACAACATCAAATATAGAAATCTTCACTGCTTTACCACCCCTCATGACCTAAAAAGATGTTCGGATTACATAATTGACATATTAGCCCAAAACTAAAAGAGAGGAAACAAATAATAAAAACGAATATTTGAGCACACACCTCCAGTTGTATATTTCGTTTTTCCTTGTTTAGATTTTGAAACTGAAGAGATTGACGATAATCACTAATAGCTAGTGAACAAATAAAAATGAAAAGAAGATAATTAGCGTATAAATGGAACATGTTTCTCCTTAGAGGAGCCTATAATGAGCAAATAAATACAGAAAAAAATTGTCTGAAACTCAGGCTAGAAATGGTACGGATTGAAATGGCAATGGATTCAAGCATGCCCAATCTCCTAATCAGGAAAGCACATTAATTAATATTATTACCCCAATCAAAAAATAATTTTTTTTAGAAAGCGAATACTATTTCAGTTTCCTTGCTTAAAAGCATAAGCATTTGGGTCAAGCAATAACTTAACATGGTATCAGAGCTGGTTTGACAAAATGTCTTCTGTTGGAGTTCCCTCATTGTTAATAAATTAAATTATAGTAAGTTTCAGTGTGTCCTTAAGATTGAGGTGAATGTGCACATGAGTGGGAAATTAGTGGCAGAGGGATAAAAGAGGACAGATGGTCATGCACTTCAGGCAATATGCTTCTTGAATCTATTCAATTCCGTTCAACTCTTCATCATGCGTCCATTTTTCTTGTACAAAGGTTGAATTGGAAGTCAAGTTTAATTGCATAATTTAATAAGATGAAACATCAAATTCAATTAAATGTTTTCCAAACATTTATGGTTCTAATTCCATAGGTTAGTTGAACTGATCATCAATAATTTACTATTGATACTGAGCTTAATTTGATTTCTTTGACTTTATATCCTTCGCATTGAATTAGATACATAAGCTGATTCGGAATTATATTATTTAATGAAAAGAACTATACAAGATTGGCCCAACATAAAGATCTTTAGATGATAGTAGATTGAGTTCTTAAACACCATTCAATCTTGAGAAAGATAATTTACTTGGAAAGCATACATTAAATATCAAAGGATTCTGCACGCCAATGGGCTTGTAGCCCATTGGTGTGCCCATCCATGCCCTCAACAACCTTGAGAGCATGGGTTCAAGTCCCAGCGCAGGGTCATCACTGGGACTTGTCTCCCTGTATAATGGGAGTTAACTGGCTCCCCATATTGGGGTAGGATCGATTTCCCTCCAATAATAGTGAGGGCAAATCCCTTTTATTAAATTTAAATTTAGTTTCATGAACAAGGTTGGGACTAAATTAATTTGGCATCAGGTAAGGCTTTTTAACTTTTTTAGCAATCCCTAGTTGGACCCCATTACAACCAATCTATACTCAGATTAGTTATTTAATTTGACAGCAGATAACTTTAACAAGGTAAGTATGAGAACATCAAATTCAATACCTGTAACAACAATAACAAGAAAAACAGCAAAGGCAATGCTCGCCCCATCATACCACCCTTCTTCGACACCCTAGGAAAAAAGTCAAGAAATATAAGGTGAAAAAAAAAGAAAAAAAATGTTCAAGAAGAAAGAGCAAATAAATAAATAATCTGCAAATTAGCTTTGGGGTGTGGAGGGGGAATATTTTAATTGTCTTTTTAGAAGGACAAGTATTTTAACTAAAAATGAAACAAATTTTATTCATTAATGTCATCCAATAAAATGGTGGAAACATTTACTCCAAACATAGAGTTTTATGTTGCCTGACTTATTTAATTAATATATTGCCACCTACGCGCGTGTGTGTGTGTCAGACATATGAAAATTCTTAGGTGTAGATATCCATACTTTACAAAAAACAGATTTAAGCAATACAATGTCGTTTTGCTCTATGTTGATGCAAAACAACATTTGTGTTTCTTAAATCCTCATTTTATAAGTGTGGAGGTCTACACTACACTAGAGAAGAGCTATATATTAGAATAAGAAATGCGAAAGAGAGAAAAAAATAAAACCAAAAAAGAACTTAAATTTTTCATCAAGATTTTACAATTAAAAATTCAAAAGGCTTCACAGTTTTAATTATTGCGCGTAATTGATTTTTGTATCAACCCATACAAATCAATAACACCACTTAATTAAACTGACTCACCCCAGGAGGATATTCAAACATTGAATCAAATGCATTTCCTTTGGGATACCAACATTAGAATGTCAAAAAAACTAACTTCCTTTCATAGAACAACCTTTTGACTGTCTTCCAATTATTAGAAGGCAAACATGACATAATAAAAAATAATCAAAATTCAACTACCAACATAATACAACAATCATGTTGTTGTTATTTTAGGGCAATTTCATCCAGTATTATATTTAAAACTCTTTCTACTCATAGCATAAATCTTACTAGTACTTACTTTCTAGTTAACTTTTCAGATTCAGATGCAGCACATTAACTTGTGGCAGGGAATAATCAAATCCTAGTTGTACATTCAAAGAATTGCAAAACACTGTATCCTCATGCATTAAAACACAAATCACAAGTGTACTAACATAACAAAGGGTGAAAAACGTGTTAGTGCAGAAGCTTCCTCAAAAACCAAAAAGTATTAATGAAAACTCATCTTTCAAGGGGTTAAGGTACGCATTAACATTATTGCAGCTAAAATTTCAAATAATGTAAGGACAAGAGAACTAGAATACCTCTGTCTTTATTCCCAGTGCCAATGAAGCTATAGCAGCTACAATCAAGATTATAAGGGTTAAATCTTGCCAAGCCTCCCAAAGAAAATTCTGTAAGATAAGGCACAATAATGAATAGCAGGAAGCAGTATAAACCTAGCAGAAAATAGCAATAGATGAGAAGAACAACAATATAATATCAAACAATACCAAGAAACTTCGTCCTTTCTTCAAAGGATATGTATTTGACCCAAATGAGTTCCTTCTATTTGACAAATCAGTATCATCACCACTAATTCCCTTCTCTAAATTTGTTTTTAATAATTCTGATAACCCTTTAACCTGATGCAGGAAATGGCCAAGCATTATGCAAAGTATGTTGAACAACAGGGCGACAAACAAGAAAAAAAAAATCCATTCTTAAATTGCCTCACCCCACCATATTGCTCTAGTGCTGAAAAATTATGATCCCTGGTCACTGAAACAAGTTGTTCAAGTCCAATACCAAAATCACCAGAAGGAGTTGGTGGAACAAGTGTACCTAAAATCAGAGAAGTAATTATTTTACACATAAAGCATATGCAAGAAAATTCAATTATAGAAAGTGAATTCTTTCCAATTCGCTGAATACATAGTAAGACGTAAAAAAACTGAAAAAAAAAGGAAATTAATATGTAATAAAGCAAACTGTAGTCCATCCTAAGCTCATAACAACATATCTGCAATCATACTGATCACCAACCCAATGTAGATAATGTTAGTCTTCATAATTAACACCATGAAACATAATCTCTTCCAGGCCACCAAGCTTAATCAAATACAATCATGCGTGGAAGTCATCAAGATAACTGTTGATGCAGTTTTGCAGCAGGATAGTGCAATAATAATTCAGTCCTTCAAGAACACCAAAAATATTTTTTTGAAAGGAATCATTAATTCTACCATGAAAATAAAACCATTGATTCACATCATAGTAACTGTCTCGATAAGCAATGCCACATTTTATTGCACCCTAGAAGAAGAATATTTCTCAATCATAATTATAGCAACTTGATATGAAGGATATTTTCGAAAATACATACCGATTAGTTTTTCCCCAGCCAATTTGAAAAGAACTGCTGCCTGATAAAATGTCAGAATGATAAACCATCTAATTTCAGAACCAGAAAATTATTCACATAAAAGCAAAGATAATTAGATAAGAGCATTACTCGTATGACTTGGGCATGGGCTCTAATCATCCTTCTTCTCTTCTCTTTCTCTTCTTCCTTTTTTAAGTCCAAGGTATATCGAAACCGACGAGAAGCATTTAGCACAAGTGATGCTTGCTATAGGGAAATAGACTACTTTAGTACAAACTCCAAAAAGAAAATTTAAAACAAAAAAGTTATCTCAGTCCTAAAAAATTAAAAGGTAATATAAGCATATGAGCAACAAATAAACAATGGATTACCACAAGACAACCAAATTGTTAGTTAAGTTAGTAATGAATAGCTATAACTACAGCATCAATATCATAACTGTATCTAATCTCAAAAAGGATCCCAATTGCTTCGTACTTCAAAGCAGAAATAATATGTCCATCTAATGCCATGGAGCTCTACAATTATCTTCATCTACAGAAAGTTAAATTTTGAAAATAGTGTAATAAACAAATGGTTAAAAATTGTCAAAACCCAGCGAACAGGGGAAAAGTTAATGATCCGCCCATTTCTAAAGGTTAACAAGGTAAAATCCATATGAAGTAATACTATCTACAGTAATAACCTCCTCATAGTAAAATAAAGTTCCACACTTGATTTTGTTAGATTTTGTCACTAAATAAAAACATAACAAATCTTCTAATTTCACGATTAATCATTCCAAATTGGAAAAACCATATAGTCATTACAAATAAAACCTATTGAAAATATTTCAATCTTATTGTTGTAGTACAAATTATTTTGTCTGTTTCATTTTATATATTGTTATTGAGAACATTTTTAGGTACTGGATACAAAAGTTTAGGTATTCTGTCACACGCCAAGAGACTAGTTCAGAAAAAACCGACATGCAAAAGATCTATTAATATGTCCATATATCAAATGTAATATCATATCAAAAGTAATACAAATTCTCATTCACACATAATCTTTCGACAGGTTTTACAGTAGTTGGTGGAGGTTTTTGAAATTAATTATCATTCCTAATAGACATATGTATGAATAGCGGCAATGACTGACCACCTATGTTCAACGAAGTAAAAAGTAAGCAGCAACATCCTGTAGAACTCCATAAACATTATTGGCAGATAAACCATACAAAAAATCAAATGCCTAAGACTAAGTCAGTTGCACTCTCATTAACTGCAGAACCTCTGGCATTTCAAATTACCTACTATTCCATCTGGCAGAAACATCTTAATAGCAATGCAGTACATCATTTCACATTTACTAAAGATCATATCATTAGACAACCCAAGAAAATCTCCTTCATATGGAACCCAAATCATGAAATTGTCAAACAGCACTGTCTAATGTAAATTTATCAAACCACATGCACATCAGACATCATAATGATTGCAGAAAGCACAATAATCTGTTATTTTAGTATACTAAAACTGTCTATAAGGATATCCCAAGTAACTGGATCAAATGAAGACATATGTGCTAGCCATGATCTTCCATGAAATTTCCTTATAGAAAACACATTATATAATGGCCGTACTCTGATGTTATTAAATTCCAGATGCAAAGAGAGAAATCATTCATTACTTTAGATTTGATGTTCAAGATGAAAATCAAAGAGGTAAACTGCAACCACTACTTCCCAAGGATTTATTGATTTATCCTACCAAACAGCCAAGATTCATAAGAATTCTCCATATAGTTATGAAAACAACCAAATGACAGTTGAGCCACAATAGAGTTGCCAAATGAATTTTTCAAGTTACGCCGGGCTTTAAACCAGCAATATTTTCATTTCATTAATAGCATAACATCTCACATCATACAAAGCTTTCCTTTTCAAAGCCCTTTCTCAAACCCTATATGCGGTCTACAAATGTTATCTATTCAATGTCCCTTCTTCCTAATTCATTGGTCCAAAGTAAAAAAATTACAAGATAAGCTGAAAATTTTATTCAAGAATGTAAACAATATACTGAAGCCGGAGTCTATGCCGGTTTCCTACCCAACAAAGAAGCTAACTATCACCTTCTCCATATGGCATTTAATAATTAGAAAAGCCCCTTAGTATATGTTTGTAACTATTGTGTTTCTCCTTAATTTTGAACAAAGTAGCTGTAGTGTTTAGTAAACACCTACATTTGGCAGTTAATAAATTTTCTTATGTTCACCCACTTATAATTGCAAGTAGTCATTAAACTAACAACAGCAGTAATTATTCATCCCAGCAACAAAAGCAAAGCAGTCAGATACTATAAACACATAATGAAACCATTATCATCGACTTCAACACAGCTTCCCAACATCCAATCAATTCATTTCAATGCCAGTCACTTGAATATTTCATCAGTCTATCACATACAACGCAGCCACACAATTCAGTCAAATAATTTCTTCACGAATGCAAAATAACTAGAGAATTTCTCAAATGAGTAACATCGCCTCACCAAAAATCAATTGAAATTTACAATGAACAAAAAAACTGTGACTAATTACATCAACTGTTTTACATGAAGCAAAATTTGTAAGAAAAATGAATAAATTTCACCGCATGCAACGCAAATTAAAATGAATGGCGTTTTGGAAAATTTATTACCCTCCATCGCTTGAGAGACGCGACGGGCACGTGTTTAGCCTGAGCGATATCAAAAGGATCCGAAGAAACGTCATCTTCCAACACGACATCGGAACCGTCGTTGGAAGGACCGACCTCGACGTCACGTGGCGACAATAATCCGTTAACCGACGACGTACTCATTGTCGTTTTCCAAAATGTCCCCGTCTGTCCGTCTATCCAACGACCACCAGGCGAGCCTTCTTTATATGTATTTTCAAATGAACAATACCAACTAATTAACAAACCAAGAATTACAAAGCGAAAAATGCGGATGATTCTGTTATGCGATAACAGCTGAATAACAGAAAAACGTGTGTGCGTCAGTCAAGGATGCGCGACAAAAACCGAAATTTGAGAATTTTTCTTTATTTCATATTCGAAAAAAAAAATGTCATTAAAAAAAATAGATTTCTAAGATTTGTAGGAAGTTGCTGCGAAGTTTCCCGCTTAATGTTGATGTACGAGGTCTGGTTTCATGAGGGCCGTTGGATTAAATTGACTGTTTGTTTTCTGTGAAAGGAACGGATAAATGTTTAACAATATCCCTGTAGTTTATATTAATTACAAAATATCTACAGATGTAAAACTATTTTCATTATCTACTTGGACACTGACGTCAAATTAACTGATAATATTGTACATCACATAATTGTTAAATACGTAAAATTTTATGATATATCAAATTTTAGCAGGAATAAAAATTATTATTTTTTAAATAACATGGCAAGTGAATAAAATAAACATAATTTTTAAGTAATATGGAGGAGATATTATCAATTTGGCCAACATACTCTTATGAAAATGACTACTTCAATTATACCATATTACCATACAATATACTGAAATATAAGGCTTAGTATTTACCCACTTGAACTTCTAGAATTTACCTACTTAAACTTCTATTATACATGTTACTACTTGAAATTATTTTTCTGAACTGTTAAGAAGTATGTTCGCATAATTATTTTTGTTCATATAAGTTTTTCCTCAACTTTTTCTTTATTTATGTCAATAGCTTAAGGTAATTGGGTTGTATTGATTTTAGTAAAAGTTGTAGTCCATGAATACTTTTACATCAATATAAAGTAAAATATATGGATAAAGCTCGTTGAAATTTAGGGTCAAAAAATGCTCTAAGAAATAAGGGATGGGGATATTTCCACCCCACTATTTTTGTAAATTCATCCCACTTCTAGAAAATAATTACAATAAATTCATAATATTCTTAAAAATATAAATTAATAAAAATTTTGTATAGTTAATGTATTAAATCCTTCTATTAATTTTTTTTCTTAGGTTTTTTGACCATCTTTGATCATAAATTTTAAAACAAATTTTATTTTATTATTTTATTATTATGATATAAAAAGACAAAATTATCCTCATAGAACATGAGCTATTGTATCTAATAATTTAGGTATTTAATTTTACGAATTACAATCTAATTTTTTAAATGAAACCTATTTATTATTTCACTACATTTACGTGTATATGACATAAATTTAATAGTTTAAGAATTTATATGAGAATTATGTCATAAGGACACTATGTTAATTTAATTAAAAAATAATAATCATACTAATAAAGTAGTATTAGAAACAATGAGTTTGGTACAAATTAGAAAAATATTGAAGTTAAAGTAAATTCTTGATAATTTTACTTTATAAGGGTAAAATAGTCAATTTAAACTTATATCAAAGCAATATTTATAATCAAATATGGTAAAAAAATCTAAATCACAAAAAATGTTAATTAAGATAAATTTAATTAATTAATTCTCCATAGTTCTTGATTTAAAAATTTTAGACATAATGTGCAACTGTTATAATTACATTTTGAAAATGGGGTTAATTTACAAAAATTGTGGGATGGAGATATCATCACTCAACAATAAGGGGCCAGTGGTGATATTTCCAACCCACAAATTTTGTAAATCCACCTCACTTTTAGAATATAATTACAAAAAATTCTCATTTTTTTAAAAATTTTCAACTAAAGAAGAATTTAGAATAATTAATCAATTAAACCTAGCTTAAGTTATTTTGTTGTGACTTATATTTTTTTATTATATTTGACTAATAAGATTATGTTAACCTAAATTTAAATTGATTATTTTGTCCTTAAAGGGTAAAAATACCAAAAATTTAATTTAAATTCAATTTTTTTAATTTTATAAAAAATTCATTATTTCTAAATAGTTAATTCTACTTTATTACTATGATTATTAGTTTTTAATTAAACTAACATAATATCTTTATGAGAAAATGCTCATTAAATTACAATACTATCAAATTTATATCATTTACATATAAAATATTGAAAATTATTATAGTTCATTTAAGAAGTTAGATTATAAGTCGTAAAATTAGGTACCTCAAGTATTCGATAATAAGAACGCATTTTTGTGGGTAGGTGGGTCATTTTACGTCATAAAGTAAAATAATTAAATAAAACTTATATTATAGCTACTTTAATAGTAAAAAAATTGAGTAAAAGAAAACATAAGAATAATTTAATTGATTAATTACATTTTTTTGTTGATTTGTATTTATTATAAATATTTTGTAGAAGTGGAGCAGATTTACACAAATAATGGGGTGGAAATAGGGGTGTCAAAAAAACCCGCCCGGACCGGACCCGGACCGGACCCGGCCAATCCGGTCCGGGCAAAACCCGGACCGCATATACAGAAAAAACGGGTCCGGGTTTCGGAATTTAAAACCCGGACATATCCGGGCACGGTCCGGGTTCAGCTCCAAAATCTAAAACCCGGACCCGGACCCGTTTTCCCAATTAAAAAAAAAAAAACTAAAGCACATACTTTACCCAAACCGGCAAACCCAAATCGAAAAACAAAACACCCAAATCTGAAAATCCCTATTTCCCCAAATCGCAAAACACTCAAACCCAAACCATCTCCTAGCACCCACCATCACCGTCGGCTAGCACCGCCCATCAGTCCGTCATCGTTGCCCCTCAAACTCGGCAGTCGGCATCATCTCTGCTTGGATTCAAATGAAAAAGAAAACAGATTCTTGGCTTGGCTCCGAAGTTGGCTCATTAGAGTTTCAGGAATCCCATGGGCTGACCAAGCGAAAGAGTCCCCAATTTTTGCATGCATCTCCAAGCTTCTCCAAGTTTAAGCTCCCAAGATCGAGGCTTGGCACAAGATCTGAATGATAACATCAAGTTTAAGCTTCTCGTTTGACCGTAGAATATGAGGAAAATATGTTGCTTCTGTTGATTTTGCTGCAAAGATGTTTGGAGCTGAACCCGGACTGGATGTGCTTTCATTTTTCTATTCAAATATGGCTGTCCTAAGTGTCTTAACAATAGAGCCAAAAGGCTAATTATCTCGGTTTGAGTTTGCTGCTGTAGCTAGCTTTGTGTGGTGGCTGTTTCCTCTTCTGAGTCACTGAAAGGGCATTTCATATCAAATCCTGTACTTATCTCGTTGCCCGTGCTATTTCTTTCAAAGTAAATTGCATCAAGATTCATTCATTAACTTTTTTTTTTTTTAAATTTTTGTTTGCGGGCTTAGAAGCCCGGAAGATAAAACCCGGACCCGGAACACGCCGGGTTTAAACCCAGACCGGACATGCAAAAACCGGGTTTTATCCGGGTCCGGGTTTTAATTTTAAGCATCCGGTCCGGTCCCGGGTTACACCAAACCCGGACCGGACCCGGAGTTTTGCCAAGCCTAGGTGGAAATATCCCCACCCGTGAATATTTAACTTGCTTTTATGCAATATTAAAATGAAGCCCCTCAAAGTTACCACATTTAGGATATGACTCTCCTAGATTGTCCGTTTCTACATTCTGGCCCTTGCCGAGCCAAAATCGTGATTCCACCTCCAGTAAAACTGTAAAAGAGGTCAAATTCAAGTATAGCATTAATAATTTTCTATGTTGGACTTAAATAGATCGTATTGAGGGTCTCCAAGAAATTAACGAGATTCACTATCGTCACCACGATTTTTCACCTGATTTTTTCCTAAGATTAGATCTCAAATAAGTTTTAAAAGTAGTTTTTCTAATTTTATGGGAGACTTTGACAATTTGTTTTTCAGAAAGCAGCGCCGATAAATTCACCTTTTTTCTTTATTTTAATAATTAATATTTTTATTACCCAAACAAAAACTCAAATTCATCACCACATCAAAAAAAAAAGTTCGAGCCATTTTATGACTTCGAGTCTAAAATAAATAATTTGTAACATGTTATTTCAAATATTCAATTAATCATTAAAAAATTTTATACCAAAACTTATGTCTCTCTTGCTTTTTTCTGCATCGTCAATAATACATAAATCAAAATCATTCAATCAATTATTACAGAATATAAAGGCCCTGCAAATAAAGTCATCTGACCGAACCCCTAAATTGGGGCATATATATATTGGCTGGCAGAGTTCTACTCCATCAAAATTTCTCATTTGTCAATTCAAACAAATCAAACCTAAACCCACCCTACCCAGTTAATTTGATTTGGTGTATCAAACCTAATTTTCCACGCAAAGACCAAAAAATTTCCAATCTGTTAGGTCTAGAGAATAATGCAGATGTATGTTAGAGTTTGACACATTGATGAAAATGAAATTAATATATATTTGCGGGTAAACGTTCGTTTATTCTTTATATTTTAAGTTAAATATATATTTAGTCTTTATATTTAAAAAAATATATCAAAGGCACCTCTGCTATTAAATATATTATATTCTTACTTATACTTCTTCTTTCTTTTTAAAATAATTGCTTTAGAAAAATATTCTAGATGATATTAATAAAAAGAAAAAATGTTAATTTATCAAATTAACCTTAAACAGTAACATAAAAATTTACACATATATACTTTTATATTATTATTATTTTACTTTTAGTATTAATTTGGCAAATTAATTTTGTATAAAATAATTATTAGTAAGATTGTTGTGAAGATATTAAATATTGCTTTAGCCTTTAAGTTACATGATATTAATTTATTTATAAACAATTATAAGTAAGATCGATGCACAAGTATAAAAAATTTAGTTCTTTCTTATTGATATTTATTGGTCAAATTAATTTTTCATAGATAAATTAATTAATGTCAAAAATATCATTGGAAGGGTATTATTATAAAAGCAAAGAAAAATGAGGGTAAAAATATAACATATTTAACTACATAGGCGTTATGAGATATTTTTTAAAGTATACAGGGATTAAACGAATGAATAAATTAAGGGTGAAGATATTTTCACCCCATTATTGAAATTCTAGTTATGCAACCTAAGAGGGGGGTGAAGTGGGATTCTAAAAATTATTCAATTTATAAAGAAAAACTTAATGTAAATATAGAACAAATTCAAAGTAATAATAAATAAGTTCATCACAATATAAAAAGATAAGGGAAGAGAGATTCAAATACAAAGATTTTTACATGGTTCGGCCAACCTTGCTTACGTCCACACCTCCAAACTTTCCAGGCTTGAGGATTCCATTAAGTAAGCCTCCAAGGCTTCAAATGCTTACACTTAACTTCCAAGATGTCAATAACCTTTACAACAAGAGATTCTCTCAATCTCTTAACCCAGGTGTATCCCAACACTTATAATCACTCAAACATAAAATATTATAAATTTGTTTTGCCTCTTACAATATTTAAGATTACAAAATGATGCCCAGTATATGAATAGATGAAGCAAGAATGTATTTAAAGCTCAATGAATATTATGTTCTCAAGTATAAGCTCAATAGTCGTGTTGTGATCAAATTTTGTTTAAATTTGAATGAATTTATTTATAGATGGAGCTGAAAAACTAGTCGTTATTGATTTTCTACTCACTGTTGGATCGCCGTTAACTAGATGTCGGATCGCCGTTTGACTGATCAATATGATCGTTGGGTTAGATTTTCAAATTATCGGATCGCCATTATCTAGATGTCAGATTGCCGTTAGTGTCCAAAGACTGATCTTTAATTCTGTTCGATGTCGGCAAGCCATTAACCAGATGTCGGATCGTCGTTAGTGTCCAGAAATTGATCTTCAATTCTGTTTGATATTAGTGAGCCGTTAACCAGATATCATATCACCATTCGTATCCAGAGACTGATATTCAATTTTGTTCGATGTCGGCGAGCTGTTAACCAGCTGTCGGATCACCGTTAGTGTCTAGAGATTTATTTTCAATTCTGTTTGATGTTGACGAGCTGTTATGAAGATGTCGGATCATCGTTTTCTACAGTAACTACTACAATGTACTGTTTTTGTAGATTTTTTGTTTGACCCTAAAACTTTATAAATTTTTATTATGGCCCAAAACTTTATAAAAACTTGTCAATTAAGTCCATTCTCAGGATTTTAAGCAATACTTGTTATCATCAAAAATCTCAAAGCTTTTTCAATTTGAAACCATTAAAATGAGAATAACCAAAGAACATTGTCATAGAATATAGCGCCTTTATAAAATGAGAATGATGATTTAAAAATATATGAAAACTATTTTGAGCTTTTCAAAAATTAAAAAAATCTTAATAAGGTTTGTTATTATCAAAATCAATAAAGAAATATTTATGTTAACAATTATTTGTGTAAACCCACCCCACTTCTAAAAAATATTTACAATAAATACATTTTTTTAATAAATACAAATCAACAAAAAAATGTAATTAATCAATTAAATCATTCTTATATTTTTTCTTACTTAATTTTTTTACTATTAAAGTAGCTTTAATGTAAGTTCAATTTAATTATTTTACTTTATGACATAAAATGATCCACTTGCCTGAAAAAATATTTGCTCTTGTATCTAATACTTTAGGTACTTAATTTTGTGACTTATAATTGAACTTATTAAATGAAGTATAATAATTTTTAATATTTTACATGTAAATGACATAAATTTGACAACCTAATAATTTAATAAGTATTTTATCATAAAGAAATTATGTTTGTTTTAATTAAAAATTAATAATCATACTAATAAAGTAGAATTAACTATTTTGAAACAATGAATTTTGCATAAAATTAAAAAAATTGTTGAAGTTGAATTAAATTTTTGGTATTTTTACCCTTTTAAGGATAAAATAGTCAATTTAAATTTAGGTTAAAGCAATCTTATTAGTCAAATATAATAAAAAAAATCTATGTAACAACAAAATAAATTAAGATAGATTCAATTGATTAATTCTTCTTTATTTGAAAATTTTAAAAATAATGAGAATTTTTTATAATTATTTTTGAAAAATAGGGTGGATTTACATAATTTGTGGGGTGGAAATGTCACCACCCTTAAATTAAAATATAAAAATTGAATAAGCATTTATCCTATTTCTACATTCATTTTCTTGTTTTTTGATTTTATGCTCTTTTTTATAATATTGTTTCCATTTAATTTGCGCTGCTTCTTGGTGCATGATAAGGGCAAAGATATACGAAAAAGAAATGGCATCAATTAAATTGTTGTAATTATTTATTTATTTTATTATTTTGTTGTGTGACTGAAATATAATGTTGACTTCAAAATTTTGTTTTCCTTATTTTTCATGCCACAAAGACAGGGAAAAAGGAAAAAAAAACAGTGATTTAAATAATAAATGCCACAATGTGATTATCCAAGTATGTTAGTATCATGCAAATTCTTTTATTTTTTTATTATTGTGTATGAGTTTTGAAATACTTTATATTATAACTTTTCATTTAGAAATCAACTGGGAAAAAATTATTATATAATGTTCCTTATTTTAAATACTTTATAGTTTAAATTATGTCTTTCTCTCTGAAAGTTATTAAAGTATCTCTTTATTAAACTCTAGTACTATTTGACATTAAAAATTAAATAAATTAAATCAATTTATGAGGTACCTAGCACCACACGGTCAATTTTATAAAATTCATAAAGGGTAATTTTTGTCCTTTAAGAAGGAAAAACATCAAATGATGATTTAATTACAAAATTCATAAAAGGTTAATTACATGATCTTTTACGCTCTAGGGGTAAAATTGGCCTTCTATGAATTTTCTGTTACATATTAATTGAGTTTTAACAGAATTGTGGGAAAATTGTAAAAAATTGATTATATTTTATGGATATTTGTATGATTAAAATGATTCACAAGGGTATAAATGTCACTTAAAATCTCATCAGCAATGACTTTATAAGACAAGTTTCTGAACTTCATAATTTATACAGGGAACTGTAAGTCAAATGTTATTATGTTGGGCCACATTTGTCAAATATTTATTTATTTAATTTAAAATTTCATGTGAAAAAAATTTAGGGGTATTTATAACCATTTTCATAAATTATGTGGATGTAATTTTCTTTTTTCAGAAAAAAGCCAATAGCTGTGGAATAAAAATTTATTTTATTTGTTAAATATGACTTAAAATAAAATTTGTTACAAAACTAATAAAGGTACCATAAATTTTCATCAAACTACCTTGATATAAAATTAATTTAACTTGAAAATTGTAACCGAGCGTGTTTACCGCGACAATAATACTAAACAAGTAAACAGTCCCCACGAACGAACATACATTTGCTGGTATCAGCCTGAAAAGAGCGGGAATTCAGGTAAGATGATGAAAAATTTTCAGAAAAAAAAAAAAGTTTGATTGTCAATTGTCATTCATTTCGCTAAGATAATAATTTTAATTTGCACGAATTACACGGTACTGACGGTAGTATGCTTTCCAGAGGGAGCTTTGTCTACTTGCACAATAATTGCAATTGGTGAGACTGAAGAAATTATGTACAAAGTGACATTATAGTCATCCTGGTTGTTGGCAAGTCAACACGCAATAACAGTTCTTTATAAGAAGTCTGTCTACCAGAGTACCAAACAACTTCTTCTCCTTCTTCTTTTTTATTTATTTATTTATGTTTTTTTCACTAAATGTTAGAATCGACAGATATTGTCATTTACGGGTCCGTCTAAGCTACAGCTGTTTTGTAAAATTTTGTTCTGCCCATTATACTCTATATTATTTATAAGTATTATAAAACTTTCTAAATTATAAAATTTTGTTAAACCCCTTAAACTCTATTTTATTTCATTTAAACCCCTGAAATTCCAATTCATCCCTCTAATTTTAAATTCCCAAAATTACCTCCATTTAATTAAAAAAATATAATAATTATTAACTAAATTATAATTATAATAATTATTTTATTATAATTATAAATATTTAATTACACCACTATGTTATTTTTTACAATTTATTTATAAATATTATGAATTTTATAGTACATACATGAAAAAGAATTGAAATTAGCTGGAAATATAGTGAGTTAGAATCAAAATAGTTAGAATCAAAATGAGGAATTAGAATCATAATAATTTATTTACTTGAGCTGCATGTTCATAATTAGAATTAACTATATTACAATTTATGTGTTTACTTTGTCTTAGAATAAAAATCAGAGTGAGTTAAATTGTAACAAATTACTATAAAATCCTTAAATAATTTTTATTGTAATTATTATTTTGTATTTTAATTATTGTTATTGTTATTATTATTCAAAAATTAATTATTATTAATAATTATCGTTAATTATTATCATTAACAATTTAACAAAAAAATTATTATTAATTTTTGTTAATAATAATAATAATCTATTTAGAAATTATAATTATGATTATAATTCATTTAATAATAATTACATTTTTAATTAAATAGAGGTTGTTTTGGAAATTTAAAATTATAGGGGGTGAATTGGTAGTCTAGGAGTTTTAATGAAATAAAATTGAGCATAAGGGGCTAAACAAAATTTTATAATCTAGAAAGTTTTATGTACTTATGAATAAATTATAAATAACATAGAGTATAGAGTGCTAAACAAAATTGTACAGGGCATTAACTGTAACTCAATCTGTAATTTGTATTACAAGCTAAGTGTTACGGACTGCCTAATTCGCTAGCCCAAATGCCTACAATTTCGGGCTAGAAAGCCAACAAAAGGCCAAGAGTGCTAGCTTGGCCCAATTCTGGAAAATTCTAAGCAAATCTAGCACATGTGAGCTTGTAAATACTCTAAAATTCTCCACACAATTCCAGCACATGTAAATAGCTAGGAAGTGGTAGAATTCTCTAAAATCTCTAGAGCTTGGCAAGCCTCCCCTATAAATATGGAATTACCTTAGGCATTTGTATCCAACAAGCTCAACAACAAGCATTGTAATCTCTCTTTGTGCAATACAAATTCTCTTATTGGCTCAATTGCTCTCTTCTCTAGTTCGAGAAGCTCTAGGCTTACTTAGCAACATTCGGCAAGTTGTCTAAGTGCCGCACGGGTTAGCTGCGCAAAATACTTATCCCGTGACAAGTGGTATCAGAGCTAAGGTTTGCACGCATGCAAGATAGCTCACAAAGCAATGGCCAACCCTTCGAATGTAGCACAAGAGGGTGTTGTTGGTGTGGATGTTCCATCGGAACCAGTCCGCGGCCATGAGGGAGAACGTGCCCAAGGCAAGACTCGTGGCAAGTCCAAGACCCCATCCATGGATGCGTTGGAGCCTCGTGTGACTACTCTCGAAAATGCATTGTCCGCCGCTCAAGATAGCCTCGAGGGATTGGAGGAATGAGTGGATGGTCTCGAGGGTGAATACCCCGAGTTCACGGTGGCAACCAAAGCTCTCATCCAAGAGCAAGCGAACACTCTCCGAGGTGAGTTTTGTTCTTTTCATGATAAGTTGCTGAAACTTCGTAGTTTTGTCCAGGACGAACTACGCGTTGTCCGTGCGGAAGTGGATGAAGTCCGCTCGGATTGGGCATGGCACAAGCGCACACTCTCCGCAAGTCCAGCTTCCACAAACTCGAGTGATGCGCGCTACATTGATGTGCCAAAGCCCGACACATATGATGACACACGAAATGCCACCATCGTGGACAACTTCCTATTTGGGCTTGATCAATACTTCGATGCCATGGGTGTACGAGACGAGGCATCGAAAGTGGGCACTACACCCACCTATCTTAGAGGCGTTGCACAACTATGGTGGCGTCGCAAGCATGGCGAGATGGGCAAGGGCATTTGCACCATTGACACTTGGGCCGACTTCAAGCAAGAACTCCGAAAGCAGTCCGCCCCAAGCAATGCGGAGAATGAAGTGCGAGCGTGCTTACGTTGCCTCAAGCAATCAGGTAGCATGCAGGACTACATCAACAAGTTTTCACTACCCTTATGTTGGAGATAAGCGACATGTCCGATAAAGATGGCCTCAAGGATTGGGCCAAGACCGAGCTTGATAGGCGTGGTGTTCAAACACTCAATGATGCCATTGCCGTTACGGAATCGCTCACCGAATACTCTACCCAATCCAAGGATAAAAAGGCCAACCAAGGCAAAGGTGGGGGAGAGAGTCGCAAGGACAAGAGCAACAATCGCAAAGATTGGGGGCAGAAAAAGCCGCCTAGCAATAAGAGCGAGTAGGGAAAATCAGAGGGAAAGAAGGAGGCACCAAAGCCGCAAAGCCCATGCTTCATATGCAACGGCCCTCATTGGGTACGTGACTGTTCGGAAAAGAAGTCGCTCAACGCTCTTGCTGCCCAACTAAAGAGCAACCCCACAATGTCCTCGGAGGAACCCCAACTCAGCATGGGTTCTCTCCAACGCCTCGGCGCACTCAATCGCCAACAGCCCACACTCGTTAAGAGAGGGCTCATGTATGTAAGCGCAAAGGTAAATGGCCGGTCCGTTCGCGCGCTGCTAGATACAAGAGCAACGCACAACTTTCTGTCCGTAGACGAGGCCAAGCGCTTAGGCCTTAAGGCCACCAAAGAAGGAGGCACAATGAAGACAGTAAACTCACCCGCCAAGCCAATTGCGAGAATTTGCAAGGCGTGCACTTAACACTCGGTACGTGGAGTGGAAAGCTTGATTTCTCCATCGTGCCCATGGATGACTTCAAGATGGTCCTCGGCATGGAATTCTTCGACCAAGTCCATGCCTTCCCACTGCCCCTACAAACTCCTTAAGCATCCTCAACGGGAGCAAAGCATGCATGGTGCCCGCAGAGCGAGGTAAGTCCGAAGAGAAGACACTCTCCGCCATGCAATTCAAAAGGGCTTTTAAGAAGGACCCAAGTTTCTTGGTCTCCACAAATTCAAGTTGTCCTTAATGAGTACAAGGACGTGATGCTTTTAAAACTTCCGAAGAAGTTCCCACCTCGACGAGAGGTTGATCATGTAATCAAGCTGGAACAAGGCGCGAAGCCACCAGCCTTAGCGCCCTACCGCATAGCGCCACCTGAACTTGAGGAGTTGCGGAGACAACTCAAAGACTTGTTGGATGCGGGATATATTCGCCCCTCAAAAACCCCATTCGGTGCACCAGTCCTCTTCCAAAAGAAAAAGGATGGATCGCTGCGGATGTGCATCGACTATAGAGCACTCAACAAGATCACCATTAACAATAAGTATTCGATTCCATTGATTGCGGACTTGTTCGACCAACTTGGCAAAGCGTGGTACTTCACCAAACTTGACTTGCGCTCTGGGTACTATCAAGTGCGCATCGCCAAGGGAAACGAACCGAAGACGGCGTGCACTACAAGGTACGGGTCTTTCGAATTCCTTGTGATGCCTTTTGACCTTACTAATGCACCTGCCATGTTTTGCACTCTCATGAACAAGGTGCTCTAACTAGGGATGTCAATGGGGCGGGTTCGGGTGGGGATCATGATCCCCGAACCCGAACCCGATTTAGAAGCAATCCCCCGAACCCGCCCCATACCCGACAAATTATAATGGGGATTGTTTGGGTATATCCCCGAAAATTCCCGAATTGAGTGGGGATTAAAACGGGGACTCAATCTCCATTTTTTAAATAATAATTTCTAAATATTTCAGTTTTCCTTTTTTCTTAAATAATAATAATTCTAACAACTTCCATATTTAGAAACAAAATTACAAATAAACAAATTTCATATTAGAAATAAAATTACAAGTGATCAAATTTTAACAACATCCACATAAATAAAAATATAATAATTTTAAGCCTTCAACATAATTACAAATGATTAAATTTTATACGACAAATCAAATTAATTTGGAGTCTTCAACACAAACTTGTAGCCATCACCATTGATGCACATTCTAAGATTCTTCAAAAACCTATAACAACATAAATAAATAAAAAATTAATAAAAACATGTTTTAACAATTTAACTTAATAAATTCTTGACAAGATAATATAAACTAAAACTATATACCTCTACAGCCTCTACATCTGTTTCAATCTCTGGCTCCTCGTCAAGAATCATGGCATATGCTGGAGAGGTCGGTGCCACAACTGCTTAAAAAATATAAATATAAATATCAAGTTAATTATTAGTTAATTTAAATAAATAAAAATACAAAAATTAAAATGCAAACCATATACCTCCACAAAGAGCACGTATCCAACTTTGACTACACGTCAAAGCCTCCAATGTGCTTGGATGAAGTCTATTGCGATATGAGCTTACAAATCGACCACCGGTACTGAAAGCAGATTCAGAAGCAACAGTGGTAACTGGAATAGCAAAAATATCTCTTGCGATTTGAGACAATATCGGATAGTTACCACCATTCACCTTCCACCAAGCTAAAACATCAAATGCTTCCTCAATATTAAATGGTACTAACTTTTCACCCAAATAAGTATCTAGTTCATCCTTTACTTCTTCATTACCAACATTAACAAAACTAGTAAACCCCAAAATCCATTCAGTTGAACCCTTATAGGAACCCGAACTCGGCATAGAATGAGAAGTACTTAAAGAACTAGAACTATATCCAGGAGAACTAGCAGCTGATGCATATCTAGCTTTGTACTCTTTCACTATACTTTGACAATCACTATACACTATCTGGACACGAAAAGTAGCATCATCCCCATAAATCAAGGAAAAGTAATATTCAACCAACTTAATTTTGAACCTAGGATCAAAGATACATGCAATAGACAATATTCCAGTCATTTCATGCCAATACTTATCGAACTTTTCAATCATTTTAGGTGCCATGATTCTAAATTCATCATACCTAGGAGTTGAAACCCATTTATTCAAGCACAATCTAATATCACACACATGGCGCAAAAATAGATTAGATGTTGGATAACTAGTACCAGAAAATAATGTTGTACAATCATAAAAACATTTCAAATCATTTTTTAAGGCACTAGCCAATTGCCAATCATGCTCACTAGGCAAACACTTATACTATCCATCAATATTCTTCAATCGACAAAAAACGTTCTTATAATGTACTGCAGAGCATATAATGAGATAAGTAGAATTCCACCTAGTTGGACAGTCTTGTACTAGTTTTCTACCAGAAGTAATGCCTAATTTACGTGCATTCTTATCAAATGTTGATTTCCTTTTAGTTAATCCTGACCAAAAAATAACACTCTCACGAATGTTTGCAATTAGATCACCAATCACACTTAAACCATCCTTTACAATCAAATTTAGAATGTGGCACAACAACGAACATGAAACTTTTGTCCACCCAAAATGAGATCATTTTTATCTAATGCCAACAACATAAAATCAATCATACGATCATTAGTAGCAGCATTGTCAACAGTAATAGAGGATAACTTACACTCAATGTTGAGCTCCAATAACGAACCCATCAACTTATCACAAAGCACTTGGCCTGTATGAGAACCAGGAACTTCCAAAAAGCTAAAAAAAAAAGACCATTAATAATTAAAAAAATCAAATTGAACATTAACAATTAAAAAATTAGACTGGTCACTAATAATTAAAAAAATCATAACAGTAAGATTTGAACCTCAAATGTATGCTCCGTAATGCCCAAGCATCATCAATAAAGTGTGCAGTGATTGCCATATATGCTTTTGTTTGATTTTCTGCAATCCACATATCAGTTGTAATGGCAATTCTACCTTGAGTTTGCTCCAATACACTGATATATTTGGCCCTTTCACACTCATACATGTCTAAAATCTCCTTCTTGATAGTATTTCGAGACACTGGCTTCCACAATTGATTTAGAGAAGACATAACATCCCTCAGACCCTGATGCTCTACAATGCTCAGAGGGTACTCATGCATGACAATAGCACGTGCCGTTTTTCTCCTCGTAATATTAGGATCAAAATGAGTTTCTACTGCATTCTTTCCTTTTTCATCAGCAGCTTTCTTTGCCGGTGGGAATTCTGTGGCCTCTATTTCCTTTTTCACTTGACATGTCTTCAAATGATCGTGCAAGTGCTTTGTTCCATCACTACTCCTTGCTACCAATGTATTTTTACAATAATTGCGGACAGCCTTATCAATCGAGTTAATTTTTTTCTTCTCGAAATGCTCCCATACAATTGACCTCAACCTTCCTCTACGTCGCAACCCACTATGAGTAACACTGGCGGCTGATTCACCTTAAGTTTGATTGCCTTCATCATCCATTAAGTGTGGTGTGGGCAAAGAACTTGACATATTAAATGTCGAACCTACAATCAAGCCAATAAGCAAATCTTAAGAATAAAAATAAAACTACCATTTTACTAGAAACAAACAATTAAGAACTATACAGATACAAAACATTAAATCTGATTTTACTGTCCATGCAAAGATTGACAATAAATTATATTGAAGTAAATAATGACTCTTGATATGCAAAGATTGACATTCCATGCATGTTACTGTCCCCGCAATTAAAACTTTATATCAAATATGGCAAAACATTTAGGAAATTAATCATACTAACAGTGGCTGAATTCAATGACAAAATGAAACATAGCTCTTATTTGTAGATAAGTAAAAGCATGAAGTGTTTCAAATAAACAGACAAAAGTCCACCCTTTTTTTTAAACACACAATGCTTAAAGCCCCTCAAAACCAATAGCCATCCCAGTAGAGAGTCCAGCAACCGATTTTGGCAATTGGCAGAAAATGAAAAGCTTTTGATGAATTCAAAGATTTTGGCAATTGGCAAAAAAGATTTTGGCAATTGGTAGAAAAGATTTTGGTCTAAGTCGAGTGATTTTGTTATATCTTGACATGAGAAACGTTATAACATTCTCAATAGGTGTGAAAGATCCTATTGGGATATAGTCAAGGTCTGAAGCTTTTAAAGGGTAAATTCAGAGCCAGACTTATCATCATCGATATGTATAAAGCATACATGAAACCCATGTTTCATATCAAAGAACATATTCATTGCTGATTATTACAAACTGCTGAGCCATGGCGTTAGGGAAAGGTTTGTTCCTTGTTTAAAAATTAGGTGAATCATGCTTAAATTTCTAATAGATTATCTCCTACTTTCATCTCTTAGAACCCTAATTTTCCTTTTTTAACCGCTAATAACATTTTGATGACACACGTGACATGATTTCGAACTTTATATGAAGATTATTAAACTTATGAGTCAACAGAGTAATGTGTTGTTGTAACATCGCTTACAACAACATGAACAACAATGACCTTACAAGATACCCTGTATGTAAACCCCCTCTCTCCAATCTTTTCCTTCAATCTTTTATAATTTAACATATTTAAGCTATCTTAGACTCTTAGAAAAATCTAAACTAATCAGACATTGCATATGTTTGTTATGTAATATAGGGTTAAAATAGCTGTCTACGTTGATTGATGGTATGTATTGATTAGCTAAATAATATAGGCTTAAAATAATTTTTAATTCATCTGTCTCGACTAAAACGACACTATTTTTCACCAATAAATTTTCTCACGATCACATTAGTAATCTTTTCACCACAACTTAAACTTCTCTTTTCCTGTAAAATATTTCTTGAGCTATCTTTTGAATATGAAACTATAATTATTAAAGAATCAGATACAAATAAAAATATATATTAATTTTGAGGCTATAAATCAATGGGAATGAGATAATGTCACGTTTCGTCTTTTCCCTCATGTGGGAATCAATGTCTTTGAAATTAAAGTGACAGATAGACACTTTGTGAAAAGAAAAAATGAAAAAAAAAGTGATCGATAAACTGGTTCGTAATGTTCATAGTTAATGACTGTAGAATTAACATTGTAGAAAAAGTGATGGGTTGAAATTTAAACAAAGCTGTGGAGTGCGTTTATACCTAGCTAGCAGAGACAATCAAGGATTTGATAGTGTATAAGAAAAAAAATTAATTAGCAATTCAAATTTAAGGATTGTATCCTTAAATTTTTGACCTAACTGGCTGATAAAAATCAAGTATTGGACAAGGAAAAGAACAAGATTAATTAAGAATTAAGATTTTCGACCACAAATAAATACCGACATGCATTCAAAATGTTTTTGCAATCTAAATTAAAGATAAAATTGTCTTGCCTACTTACCCTATTCTAATTTGGCTTCATTTTTTGTGCGCCATCATGTCTTCAAATTTCTATATAAAGACAAGAATGGTCACTCAATTCTCTCACAGGCAGCCAAGAAATAGAAAAGCTTTTCTCTCAAGCGTCTCCTTCTAGTCATTACTAACAATGTTTAACCCAGTAATGGTTAACAAACATAAGTAACATGCATTATACTAACAATGATCATCCCACATTACATAAGCCCACGGACTAGGAAACATTAGTGGCACAAAAACAGATAAAACAAAAGCTTTAGTCATCCCAGCAGAGAGTCCAGCAAGACCACAATCAAGCCCCGAAGAGAAATGTTCATACCCGTCAAACAAATAATAAGACTTAGCTTTAGGGTTGATCCCAGTACTAATAATAACAGCAATAATCAACCCATAAATACCCAAAACTCCAGCCATAACCACTGGAACAATCGATTTCATAACAAGCTCCGGCCTTATGACACCCATTGAAGCCATTCAAACAATTTAATTAAGGAATATAAAAAAACGAAGTCAACAACTCACAGTCTCCAGCGGCCGACGCGATGGTAACGGTTGAACGAGGCTGCGACGAAGTGGATGAATGGCGATCACTGCCGCGAGCTAGGGAGACTGTGAATCAGGATCACGATCTGCCGCAATCCGATAAAAAAAATTGAATCACGATTTCCGGCGGTGGATGGTGCATAAATGACAGCAACGAGACTGCGAGTGAGAGTGAGACTGAGACTAAAAAATTGTTAGGGTTTCTTTTGGGGGAAAAAATTTGATTCGATATTAGATTTTTTTTTGCTTTTATTTTCGGGTTGAGTTAGGGGATCCGGAAAATCCCCAAACCCGAACCCGAAAAGTTTTGAAATTTTAGACCCATACCCAGATAGACCCAAATCTTTTTTTTTTAGAATTTTCGGGGCCCCATACCCACCCCAAATTAATCAAGGACCCGCGGGTTTGGAGCCTTGCGGGTACTGTTGCCAACTCTAGCTCTAACCATTCCTTGACCACTTCGTGGTCGTGGACTTGAACGACATAGTAGTGTATAGCACCACGCTCGAGGAGCATGCCCAACATTTACGACAAGTCCTCCAAGTACTCCGAGACAACGAGCTCTTCCTCAAGTTAGAGAAATGCTCGTTTGCACAGCAAGAAGTGGAGTTCCTTTGCCACAAGATTGCAGGCGGGAAAATTATAATGGAGGATGACAAAGTAAAGGTCATCCTTGAATGGGAACCTCCCTCGAAAGTGCCCGAGCTTCGCTCATTTCTTGGGCTGGTGAATTACTACCGCCGCTTCATCAAGGGCTATTCGGCCAAAGCGGCACCCTTGACGGATATGCTTAAGAAAAACAGAGCGTGGCATTGGTCCGAGGAATGCCAACGCCCATTCAAGGAGTTGAAGAAAGCAATTTCAGAGGAACCTGTCCTCGCACTTCCGGACCACACAAAGCCTTTCAAAGTCTAAATGGATGCCTCGGATTTCGCCATAGGGGGAGTCCTCATGCGAGAAGGCCACCCTATAGCGTTCGAGAGTCGAAAGCTAAACGATACGGAACGCCGCTACACGGTACAAGAAAAGGAGATGATAGCCATCATCCATTGCCTAAGGGTATGGCGACATTACTTGCTTGGCTCACACTTCACAATTATGATGGACAACGTGGCGACAAGCTACTTCCAAACGCAAAAGAAGTTGAGTCCGAAGCAAGCACGGTGGCAAGACTTCCTAGCGGAATTCGACTATCAGCTTAAGCACAAACCGGGAAAAGCCAATGTCGTTGTGGACGCTTTAAGCCACAAAGCAGAATTGGCGACACTTAGCATGAGCCAACCGAAGTCCGACCTTATCTCACGCATTAAGAAAGGCCTCCAACAAGATCCGCTAGCAGAGGATTTGCTGGAGAAAGTGCTCGAGGGAAAAACAAGGCGGTTTTGGCAAGAGGAAGGCATCCTCCTCACCAAGGAAGATCGGCTGTTTGTGCCTAGGTGGGGAAACTGGCGGAAGGAAGTTATCAAGGAGTGCTACGACTCCAAGTGGGCTGGTCACCCAGGAATCGAGCGCACCACTGCACTAGTCCAAGTCTCATACTTTTGGCCGGACATGAGGGACGACATTGAGGCATATGTGCGAACTTGTCTTGTGTACCAACAAGACAAGGTGGATCACCAACTTTCCGCGGGATTATTGGAACTGCTACCACTAGCGACAAGACCATGGGAAAGTGTCTCCATGGATTTCATCACATCGCTGCCCAAGTCTGAAGGGTGCGGAAGCATCATGGTCATTGTCGACCGATACAACAAATATGCCACATTCATTGCCGCACTAGTCGATTGCAAAGCGGATGAGGCAGCCCGCCTATTTATCAAGCACATTGTGAAGCTTTGGGAGTTCCAAAGAGCATTGTGAGCGACCGAGACCCTCGGTTCACTGGACATTTTTGGACAGAGCTCTTCAAGATATTGAGGACCGATCTCAAGTTCTCGACAAGCTTCCACCCACAAATGGATGGGCAGACCGAGCGCATTAATGGCCTCCTCGAGATGTACTTAAGGCATTATGTAAGCGCTCATCAGCGGGATTGGGCGAAACTACTCGATATCGCCCAATTTTCTTATAACTTACAACGAAGTGAGGCTACGGGCAAGAGTCCGTTCGAGATCATCATGGGATTCTAGCCAATGACTCCCAACGCCATAGCCTCGACTTATGGAGGTAAAAGCCCCGCGGCACATAAGCTCCCCCGCGAATGGCATGAGGAAGCGGACATCACGCGAGCCTACCTCGACAAAGCCGCGAGGAAAATGAAGAAATGGGCGGATACAAGGAGACGACATGTTGAATACAAGGAAGGTGATCAAGTCATGATCACGCTTCTACCCCAACAATTTAAGACGCTGCGAAAAGTCCACAAAGGGTTAGTGAGGCGCTACGAGGGACCCTTCCAAGTTGTTCGACGTGTGGGCAACGTCTCGTATCAACTCCAACTTCTGCCAAGACTGAAGATCCATCCGGTCTTCCATGTAAGCCTTCTCAAGCCATATCACGAAGACATGGGAGAACCAAGTCGCGGTGAATCGAGGCGCGCACCAACCGCCGTTGTCACCGCGTTCGACAAAGATGTGGACTACATCATTGCGGACCGAGTGGTTTCAAGGAGGGGCGTGCCAGCACATAGCGAGTACTTGGTGAAGTGGAAAAACCTCCCCGAGAGCGAAGCCACTTGGGAACGTGAAGAGGACTTGTGGCAATTCGCTGAGTACATCCAGAATTTCAAGCATGAGAACGCGACGAGGACGCCGCGAGCTTAGGTGGGGGAGGATGTTGCGGACATCCCAATTCGCTAGCCAAAATGCCCACAATTTCGGGCTAGAAAGCCAACATAAGGCCAAGAGTGCTGGCTTGGCCCAATTCCGGAAAATTCTAGGCAAATCTAGCACATGTAAGCTTGTAAATACTCTAGAATTCTCCATACAATTCCAGCACATGTAAATAGCTAGGAAGTGGTAAAATTCTCTAGAATCTCTAGAGCTTGGCAAGCCTCCCCTATAAATATGGGATGGCATTAGGCATTTGTATCCAACATGCTCAACAACAAGTATTGTAATCTCTCTTTATGCAATACAAATTCTCTTATTGGCTCAATTGCTCTCTTCTCTAGTTCGAGAAGCTCTAGGCTTACTTAGCAACATTCGACAAGTTGTCTAAGTGCCGCACAGGTTAGCTGCGCAAAATACTCATCCCGTGACATAAGGCTACGTAAGAAAGTTATGATAAGGCTACGTATGAAAGTTATGATAAAGTGTAGAATTAGACTAATTTTTGAGATAAAATATTAATTTTATGTTTTGTATGTTTATTTGGATTTGACTAATGGATTAAATTTTAATCTTAGATTCATGAGATTAATAATTCCAATTTTTATGTAGATTTAGATAGGATTAGTTAGTGAGAAGAAAAATATTTATATATTTATGATGTCTTCTATAAGTTATTACACTATTTTTATTTATAACTTAAAAAATTTATTTATTTATTGTTACTAATCAATGATTTACTTAAAAATTATTAACTGATTTATTATTTGAATAGTTTTATTTATTTTATTTAATGAAATGATGTATCAAATAACCTATGACTTAAATGATTAACATTTCTTTATTATAATTGCGACTACCCAGTTGTGTGTGTGTATATATACACAAAATTTCCTTATTATTTTATTTGTAATTAATTACAACACTTCCTATAAAATATCTACAAATAGTTTATATTCAAATTCCAATATTAACTTAAATAATTTTTAACTTCATTCAATTTTAATTTAATATAATCTAATATTGTACGAACTACAAATCAACATTATATATAATCCAACTTAATATAATTTAATCTAATTTAGTCTAATCTCAATACTTAGTCTAATCCAAATTTTTGCACCAAATATCGCCTAAAAATCTACCGAAATCAGTTTAAATACTGATACTACTAATATTTAGGAATTCTTATATCTTTTAGAAGGAAAATATAGGGATGGCAAAATTCTCCATAAATTTGAGGCCCCATGGAGCCCCACCCCAAATGGAAAAAATTTTAAATAATTTTTTGAGAATGAGGTGGGGAGAGAAAGAAAAATAATCCCTAAATTCTTAATTGGGTGGAGTTTGGTTTTACACTCTCCACCCCAATCCCCATTATATATAAAAATTTTTTAATTATTATTTAATAATTTTTATTTTATTAACTATAATGTCAATTAATAATTTTTTTAATTTTTATGTAATATAAACAAGATATGAATAAAAGAAAACCCTACAATATTTTTCAACTCTGAAATATTGTTATATTTTCTTTTCTCTTTTAAGGTGCTACTCTCTATAAGTATTTTTCACTTATAATATCATTTTAAGATATTGTTTCAAGTGTTTAGAGATTTTTTTTAAAAAAATTTAATTACTTTATAATATGATAATGATTTTATTTTAAATCTCTAATTTTTAATCTACTGAAATCATGTATCTATACTTACTATAAAATAGATAATTGGAGAATAAGATGGAGATGAGAAAATCATTTCTTACATGTGGATTCCTCATCTCCATCCCATTAAATTTATTGAGAAATAAAATAAAGAATAGAGACAAAAATTTCTAATAAAGTAAGAAATGAGATAGTCCTTCCCAACCCATTGACATCACCCATTGCCATCACTAGGAAAATATAGTATGCTCCACGGAAGCCGAACTTGTTAGTTTTTGTTGATGGCCAACCCCACCCCAGGCCAATAATAATTTTTTTTCAAGTTATTATTCATTATACTTTTTAAAGTGGACACATCTCTGCTGCAACTATGGTAAGTTACCAGCTTTTTGTCTGTTTGCTAATATACCATTAGTTTCAAATGAAAGTGGTCTTATATAATTGATTGTGAATTGACACAACACATGTCTAACTTGATAGGCGAATCGAATCGGGATTCTCTGAAATTCACACTTCCTCAAGATTTCGAACAGATAATCCAAACAGAGGTCATGTGACTCACTTATTGATTCACAACATAAAGTATTGGAGAACTTAGAATGAAAATTCTCGCTCAAAGCACCATGTGCCTTAATAAAAATAAGGAAAATTTACAAAAATAACCATAAAAATTTTACTATTTTCACAATTAATTCTTTAAATTTTTTTCTATCAACATTAGTCAAACACACACTTTTCTCCCCAAATAATCCTTATTTATAAATCAAAAGCAACTTTTTTTTCTCTTTCGTTAAACCAAAGGCAGCTTTCTACTCTTGAGTCATCATCGACGACGGCAAAAGACAACGATAAACGCCGACGGCGAACAATAAAGTGAAATTCGATCATAATCTATCTGGATCCTACACTAATCAGCATTACTTAGTGGTATGCGTTATTTTTTGAAGTTGCTCGAGAGTTTCAGAGAACTACAGTCGTGAGTGAATCTGGCGACAGGCGTTTGTCGCACCAAACTTGGTGCGACAAGTTTGGTGCGACAGCCGCCTATCGCACCAAGAAGGATTACAAACTGATTATGGATTATGAAGCAAATTTCAGAATCAGGGATCCTGTCTACGGCTACGCCGACGCGGTTTGCCATCTACAAAAACAAGTCAGTGAGCTTCAGGTTGAGTTAGCCAAGGCACAGGCCGGACTCGCTTCCATGCAAAGTCAGCAACAAAATTTGATTGCTTTGATTTGCATGGAAATGGCTCAATCTCAAGAACAAGTCCTAAATCGTCATCAGCAGCAGCAGCTGCAACAGCAGTTCATTGATACAAGTTGTTTTTTGGACGAATACAGTCTTGGCTCTACCTGGGAACCTCTCTGGACATGAAGAGAAGTTAAAGCAATAGGAGTGGTTGAAACTTTTGACCTTTTAATTACAGATGATCAAGATTTAAAAAAAGCTAAACATACTTGATTAGAAAAGTTGCCGATTAATAATCAAAGTGATTTGTAACGGTAGGTGTGAGGAGGATTATTATTATATGCTTTAGTTTTTATTCTCCTCATATGGGTTCTTGATTAAAAACACATGTTGTATTCTTTTTTTGATAAACATATGGCTCACATACAAGTTATATACGTCATTCTATACATGTAAAAATTTGCTCTACCATAATAAACACTCAAAGGGCTTAATTTCCAAATATGTATTCTGGTTTTGACAAACACGTGGATCATATACAAACTCGTAAATGCAGTGGACAACGAAATTGAAATTCCAAGGACCCATTCAATTTATGCTCCATATCGATTCCAATACGATTCATACTAGAAATCCAATTGATAATGTGAAAGCATATTCTTTCACCTTTGTTCACTCTTTTTCTGGTTTTGCCTTCAAACTCTTGTTCTGCAACTTTCTACACTAGCCCTCCTCAGTAGCTTGTTCTTACGCAGGGATTGACTTTAAAGGATAAAGAATCCTATTTATCTATCCAAATTCATTTAAATTTCATAGAATTCAACTCTTGGATATGCAAACTTCAGTTACGGGTAATTCAAGATGATAAATTATAACCAGCATATCATTAATAGACCAAAAGCACATTGAAATACTAGATCTCTACAGAAATTGGATTTTTTTTTTTAAAAAAATTGTAATACTTTAATGTATTTACAAAAATAAATTTCTTATTTTAGTGGAATCACTTGTGAATTAACATATCATTTACTTGAGAAAAAGACCATTAGTGCCATCGACGATAGGAGTTTCTTCGGTTTGGGAGAGATAGGTGAAAGAGAGATTGTTGGGGGAGAAAAGAGAGAGGGGTATGCTGGTCTCAAAGATTTTTTTTGGCTAATGTTGATAAAAGTTTGTTTAGGGGGTTAAAATGAAAAAAGTCAAAACTTTTATGGTTATTGGTGTAAATTTCCCTAAAAATAATGCATTTACTACATTTGATGTAACAATTAAAGCATAAAATCTATCACAATCCTATGCCTTTAACCAGTGACCCTACGTTACTATGTCACGATGTCATTTTCACAAAAGTTAAAAATATTGAATACCCACTCACACACCACACCGAAAAATTTTAGAAAATTTACGAAAATAACCACAATATTTTAATATTTTAAAATTTAATCTCTAATTTTTTATCACAACTAGAAAAATATTAAAATTTTGGACCAAATAGTCCTCATTACTTTCAATAAATTTTCAAGGAAATGTCATTTCTAATTTCCAGTAAAAATCAACACTCTTCACTCTCAATAAATCACCAAACCTCATTACTCTCAACAAATCATCAAATTCTATCAAACAAATATTGCATCATTGCAGATAAAATCATTAGTTGGAAAATTTTTTAAGGTTAGTGTATGTTCTGACAGGATGTAAATTTTTAATGTATTAAGCCTAGGATTCAAGTTCGAAATTAAATGGGTTTCGTTGTAAATATTGATATTTTTCAATCTTATAAAAATGTGATTTATTAAAGTGTTTAGTTTGAGTTGAGAAATAAAAATAAACATAATTGAAAACAATATAGATTTGAGATAAAAAAAAGGAACCTAGATTTTGTGCAATAGGTTGGCCGACAGGTGTTTGTCGCACATGCGTAGTTAGCTGTAAATTAATATTCCTTAGTGATAAGGTTGTATTGTGTGATGTAATATAAAATAGTAATGAGTCATAAAGTAAGATTTCTTAAGTATAAGACGTAATGATGCGTGCTCTAAAAGGAGATTTCCTTGGCACCTATAAAAAGGATTCCTTAGTAATGTGTCGATCACGAGTCTTGAAAGCATCGAGTCTTGTACCATTCTCTTGTATTCTCCATTTTCATAAATAAAATCTCTTTTCCAAATATCATTCTCAATAGGCACATATTGCCTAGGCTGTCGCATATAATCACAATATATGTGACAACTGAGAAAAAACATGTCAGATCCTTTTCAAAGGTCATAACTTAGACTACATTTATCTATTTTGGGCATATAATTTATTATTTCGAAACTTGCGATGAGACAAATCAAAACATATTAGAACGATAGGTGCTTATAGCACTGAAAGACAGTAATATTAAAACTGTCTTTGTGCCTGTCGCACCAACATTTGGTGACATTAAAGCTCTCTTATAGCGCGACATATGCATGTCGCTCTAATTTGCTTTGATTAATCTTGCTGTAATTTTTAAAACAATAAATTATACACCTAAAAGAAATATATGCAACTTAAGTAATTACCTCCATCCGGCTTGTTTTTCTCTGGTTGTTTCGGAAAAAGTTTCCTGTCATACATAATTAAAGTATATGACGATAGCCATGTAAAATATGCCACATACTTATCGTTTCATGTTTTGTATTGCTTAATCATATTTCTTTTATTTTTTTAATAATTTTCAGGCTCAATAGATTCAATTGTGCTTTAATTGTGTTACAACGGCTGGTAGAAGACATTGGCTAATAGACATATGGACTACATTAATAACAATAATACAACTTTTTGGTTCGAAATGATTAAGTTTCTAGCAAAAGCATATGAGGTTTTGCAGATAAATCGTAATGAATATAATATCATCATGAAGACGAATAAAATATCACAATAAAGACAATTTTGGGGTCTAATAACACAATTTACATATTTAAAGATGAAATAGTCAAGGTTGTGCTACAATATTCTTGCCATCAACATCACGGAGAGCGTGAATGCTTTTATGAAGGAATTGCGAAAATTTCCTATTACTCATCTTGTTGATCATCTTAGAAAAACATTGAAATAATGGTTTATGACAGAAAAATTATGGCTAAATCGATGAGCATCGTCTTACAACGTGGGTAGACAAAATAGTCAATGAGAGGAGAATTTTGGCCGAAAGAATGACCATTCATCATGTGTTTAAGTATCAATTCCAGGTTTTGGGTGGTGGTATTAAGGAGGGTTTAATTGACATATGTAATAAAAATTGCTTCTGTAAAGTATTCCAACTCGATCCACTTGTCTATACGCATGCAATTGTTGCTTGCCTAACAATCAGAGTAAATTACATAATCATTTGTTCTGATTTTTACACCAAGAAATCATTGGTGATGGCTTATGCACAACCAGTGAAGTCGGTTGGCGATGTGGCAGACTGGGATGTTCCAGAGTAAATCTGAGATATAAAGGTTAATCCATTAGTAGAAGCACCACTACCTAGCCATCGTCGAGAGCTCATAATACCTTTTGTCGGTGAGGATGTAAGTTGGCAGATTGTGAGATGTGGTTGGTAAAACAAATCAAGCCACAACTGCAAAAGATGTAAGAATCATATTGTTTCAAACCTAAACTAGTTTTATCATTCTAATTAACTATGTATTTTGAACTCTTATTTATTTATTGCACAATTACATAGAATAATGTAAGAAACTAGCAAGACTCAAGGCATTATGATATAAGAAATTAAATCGATAATTATAAGTTTTGTACACTTATTATCCAAACGTGTCTGTATGCGTGACACGCTGAGCGAGGCATTTCGATACTACCTCTACTTTTCATTAATCAACCGGAGGTACTTATAGATTTATTATGGGGGAATAAAAGCATGTTGATTTAGAATAAAAGGCTATACATAAGACTTCAAGAAATAAAACTTGACGATACTTACCTCATTCCCTAGCCATCCCAATGAAGTGTGACCTAATAATATTTTGAAAAAATTGTCTAACTATTGAATGGTGCGATCAACTTGTTGGCAAACCATTTATTGAATTCATCAAATAGCCTTGGATCCTCTAGTCCTCTAAGTGAATTTATATCCACACTCATTCTTTTGTCAATCTCATAGTCTATTATTTCGAGTATGGGTAAAGGTTTCACGTTCCTCACTCTCTTGAAAAATGGAATCATATAAGGATTGTTAAACATGTACAAGGGCCAATAAAGATGTCTAAACTTATCCTAGTAGTACCCTCGTTAGGATTTGGACACTATAACCACTTAGGTCCCCATGGTAGCTGTACAATGACAGGGGAGTGTGATCATTATGATTATCAACATCAGTATATACTCCATGGTCATCTGATGCCTGTCAAGTAGCAAGAATAAACGTATTAAGCTATTGTCAAATTAAAAGGTAAAGGAAAACAAATGTTAAATGTTAAACCCACTAGCCATATACGAGCATCCAATCGAGGAATCATCATATGACTGTTTGGATGTACCATTATTATATTACCTGATAAATCTCATGATAACTTTTCTAAACTCCCTTAATTCCGACTTCAGCTCAAAAGTATAATGATCAATTTTATCCATTTGTTGAATGACATAATCATATCAAACCTTTGTCTAGGACACAAAAATATAAGGAGATAATGTTAAAATTATTTATTAATTTATATTTGAGTAATGGAAATGATCATTAATGAGAATGTAACCTTGGAATCCTATGTGTTATCAGAATTATGTGAGTTGTCGTCATAGTTTGTTGCAGTATGCTCATCGCCAACGGGGTTCTCTTACTCTTTTACTGTGCTTATGGTGTTGTGCTGCTCCTCTACTTCTTTTGAATGGGCAGTGCATTGATTGTAGGTTAATGTTGCACAAAATAAATAAATAAATGAGTAAATGAGTAAATAAATAAATACTATATATACAATACATAGTTTAAAATATTGAGCTTTGATGATTTTCTAAACTATGTATACAATATACTCAATAATACCTGCATTACAAACCTATCTTGGGATGTATGAAATGTAATCTGCCACAATCTTCTAATAATTTTTTACCTTGTTATTTGCATCTACCTAGATGATTTGTACAACATTTCTCTATCACAGAGTAGATAAGATTTTATGTTCAAATAATCATATAGTACTTAATAATATTGGCAGTTATTTTATGCACATAATACTTACAATACAAGTCTTGTCACTAACAAACGAATGCACCACATCATAACTTATTTTTAAAGAAGCAATTGCCTTCCATTTTAAGATTGGGGGAATCATAAGGCAACAATAAAATAGCTAGCCTAGGTTTTTGAAGTTCAACCTTTGATTTTGAAGTTCTTGTAAGCTTTTGAATGTGATTAAGGTGATCTTTGTCGATGATGGTAGACTTCGAACGTCGCTTTAAGCTGTCAACGATGTGTGAGAGATTTTAGTGATTGTGAACTTTTGATGAGAGAGATGTTCCAATGAGAGAGAAGGGTGAGAATAATAAGGGTAATTTCGCCTTTAAATTTATTTTTTTGGCTAATTTGGATTAAAAAAATTTAGTGATCAAATTTGAAAAATGCTACAATATTGTGGTTGTTTCTACAAATTTGCCAAAAATTTTCTATGAGTGTTTCTTTCTGAACATTTCAAACAAATTGCATTACATTTTTCTCGCAGAAACACCCCCATGCCTTTGAGCCAGGATTATCTTAAGGTACATCTATTGTAACTGGTAAACAATTTTTTTTAGTACCATACAAAAATAAATAACTAGACAATAAGATCATTTGGGCCAATAAATACAATTTACACTAATAATGCATCTATTAAATTAGAATTGGAATGGGTTGAAATCAGAATAAATAAGAATGAGAATGGGTTGTAAGGGAATTGGGAAAGGGGAAAGAAAATCAGAATAAGTTGTTTGCTTGGACTGCAAGAATCGAAATAGAATGAACTAAATTGCCAATAATGTGTTTATTTTGCCTTGGAACCAGAATGATTTATATTGTGACAAATTATTAAAAAGTACTTAATGAACTATTTTCATAATTATTATTTTGTATTTTAATTATTTTGATTATTTATTCAAAAATTATTTTTATTAATGATATATTAATTAATTATAATAATATTTTTAATTAATTTATAATAATATATTAATTAATATATAATAAGAAGAAGAATATTAATAATTATTATTAACATTGATATATTAATTATTATTGTTATTTTTATCTTTAATGACAGTAATAGCAATAATAATAATAATAAATTCAAAATATATAAATAAATTATAATAATTTTATAACTAAGGACAAAATGAGCATTTTCAATTTTGCGATGAGGGGCAAAATGGTCAATCTTGAGAATAGGAGATTGATTCTAGCCACCCCTTAGAAACAATCTCTCATTCCTCATTCCAAGTTTAGGTGGTCGCCATGATTTTAATTTTGATTCCGATTCCTACGTCTATTTTACGAAGTAAATGCCATTAGTGATTCCGATTTCAAATTCTAATTTCCCAATCTGGAAAGTAAATGCAATTTAGGGAGATCTTGAAGCGACTGAGCAAAAGTAATATTTTCCTTTTTTGGGTAAATGCCTTTTTAGTCTATAAGACCTGTCTAAATTTTATAGTGGTATTAAGTAAATTATTTTATATTAGCTGAAAATAATTATGGAGTAAAAATATAAGCTTGAGACAACCAATCCTTGTAACTTTGAGTATAATTAAACTAGTTCCTTAAAGGCATAAACTACTATAAGAAGTGCTTGAGTAATTTTACTGTTTTAACTACAAAAGTACTTGCTAGTGCTCCCACTTTTGCTTATAAGCATTGTTTGGGGGTAAATTTGGAATGATATTTTGGATCAATAAATGAATGAGACATAGACAATTACAAGAGTAAAATTAACACAATCTTGAAGCAATAAAAAGATAGCATTTAGAAGAATTTACTAAATTGAATGGGTTTGGAAATCAATAGTTAAATTGGAAATCAATGGTTGAACACTTCAAGATTTTTATGAAAAAGAATAAATCTAATACAAAAGGAATATTTTTTTCATTTCTCCCTAAATATGACACATATCCCTAAACACATCTCTCATTTTAATCTAAGGATGACATTTAACCCTAATTTTTATGGGAAATTTACACAAATAACCTAAAAAAATTTATTATTTTCACATCTAACCCCTCAACTTTTTTCCTATGAACATTAACCAATAATCATCCCTATTACCGAAAATACCCCTCCCATAACTCTCCATCTCCTTCCTCCTCTTCCTCTCCTTCCTCTCTCTCTCTCTTTCTCTCCCCCTGTCTTTCCCCACGCCGAATTCACTCCCAACTCATTCACTCGTCGCCAGTGGCTTCCAGGAGTCATTCTCGATAGCTAACACTTGGATCCGGTCAAAAGTTGAAATTAAAGGTTAGGTCAAAAGCCCTAAATTTCTATTTCCTATTCTTGTTCTATATTGTGGTTTTTGTGGTGTGTTTGTGATGGTGAGTGAAGCTTGAAGGAGTTTGTGATGTTGAGTGCATGGGTGAAGTTGTTGGTGTGGTGAATGGGTGAAACAATTGCCCTGGGGTGGAGGAGGGATGTCACTCGTGCGAGGAGCATGTGCCTTGCGCTATGAGGGCGCGCGCTGGCACCATGAGCGTGCAAGCGTCTGTCGTCGCATACACGTGCGCCTGTCGCATCAAATTACAATGGGTTTTTTTTCGTGAAGTCATTTTTTTTAATTTTGTTGTAAATGCAACGTAATAATGTTATAAATATTACAGATACATGACGAAAATCAAAACTATCGGAAAATGAACTAGGCAGGATGTATTTTGCTTATGCCGATCACTTTCTGAGTCGAATTTCGAGCATGTGTAATTTATCTTCAGTCTTAAAAGCCATCGAGCAAAAATTAATAAAGCGACAGTTGAATCTGTTCAAGAAGGACATATTTGGGCATTTTTTGGAGTGTCGAAACTTTCCATTTAGTGATGTAATTTTGCACAATCTTTTACTTAGGCAAGTGGCCCACGAAGAAGACAGCCGAGAGGATTAGTTATGGTTTTAAATTGGTGAGCATTTGATATGCTTGTCAATTGTAGAATGATGCCTGATTACTAGACTTTCCTATGGTGAGATATTGCACTAAGAAATTAAAGAAACGGTGCATAGGCTAATGAATATGTGTTTTGATGGTTTGCATCGCAAGATCAGTTTTAAGCAATTCGATGTATTATTTGAGAAGTTGAAATTCAAGGCAATGGACGATATTGACGTATTAAAGATTGCGTTATTTTATTTTGCGGGCAGAGTTCTAAATAAAAGAAAAATCACTATCAAATTAATTTCTCATGACTTAACAAAATAGATGATATAGAGTACTTCCGAAATCGTACATGGGGTTGTTTGTCGTGGGCAATGATATACGAGAGTCTTGACAATGCACTATACGAGAAAGACGAGAAATTTAAGATGACTCGATTAGAAAACCCAAATCATAAAATTGAAAAGTACAATTTTTACGGCTTTATGTCTGAGGTTCAAGTGCGTTGTTTTTTTGTTTATTAATAAGTTTTATAGTATTAAATATTTGATAGTTATTTTAATAGCTTTTTCACTTTGGTTGTTGCATGCTTTGATTTATGAAGCGATCGGAGATTTGCCGTCAGCATGGGTTGTGAAAACGAAGAAGAAGATTTCCCGCATCGTGCAATGGAAGCCCATGGCGTCTTCGAGAATCAACTTTGCTGAAGTTTATTCATTCTTCAACGACGAATCTCGTCTTGTAAGTAATATGTATTGATTATTTTTTTAACGCTACTAAATTCAAGTTATGTATACTTACTTAAAATTTTACGGCAGGTGGACGTTTTACAAACCCTTAAGCCAAATGCGAAGAAGAGTAGCAAAAAATATTGGCTCATTATGAAGGATTATGTGCCACGCATTCCAAACTGGGTTCATAAGGTCAGTATCCTATAAGTACTATTATTTATTTAATTGAATTTTTTAACTTTTCATTTCCTTATTTTAAATGCTACTTCTCAACAGCACCAACCCTCAATCAAAGCGCCGCAGTCCGTTACAAGGCAATCAGACGAGCATGACGACATACCATGCCTAACACCAGAGCAGCGTCATGTGACTTCTGAGGATGAGGTGATTGTAGATGACCACCAAGAGCAAACATACAACTCTGATGACGCATATGATTCCGATGTTATAAATAATTTATTTTATTCATTTATAAATTATTATTTTTTTACTGTTATAATAAAGTTTTACTTATTTTCTTTTGTAATAGTCGAGGACAAAACAATTTAAGGATTATATGTGACGACAGATGGACAAGCATGATCATAACATTTATGAACTGAAGTCAGAATTTAAAGATTTTAAAGAAACCGTGGTGGGATTTATCGATTCAATGTCTAAACATGCAAATAAGGATTATCTCCTTAGATGCTCATATGCGGTGAGCAAATTTAAATTTGATAATTGTGTTCGTTTATCTTTTAATTTGATAGCTGTTTCATATGTTCATCTTGCTGAATAGGCCCCAAATGACTATGGAATGTATACTGATGTGGGCAATCAAAATTTTTCTACTTCCACGTCATTATATAGTTTCTACAGAGACGTTAGTGAGGAAAGCGTGCAGGTCTTCACTGAGGCGTCTCCAGGAATTAGTAAATCCGGCTGAGTGTATAGACCGTTGTATGTTTTTTACAGTCCTTATATGATTCCTCCATTCATGCGATGAAAGAATGTTCGACATTTACCTTTATCGCAAATCATAGCCCATGTGATTGCCATGAGTACGAGTGTGGATATAAATCTACTCAGAGGATTGGAGAATTCTAGTCTATATACTGAGTTTGATCGATGGTTCACTAGTGATATAATAATGGATCGGAGAGACCAGCACCTACGGTTGTTTTTTGAAGTAATTTTGGGTTTAGCTTCAATGGGATGGCTAGGCGATGAGGTAATTATATTTTCGAAGTTCTTTGAGTGTTGTGGATTTGTGTATAATTTTTTCCTTTTAAATCGAAATGTTTTTGTTCCTACAGAATATTCACGAGTATTTTCGCTTGATTAACGAGAAATAACGACAGTATTTGAATGCCTGAGTTCAACGTGTCACACATACTAACAAATTTTTTTGGTAACGTGCCGAGATAACTTATAATTATCATTTTTATTTGTTTATTATCGCCTTGAAGTTTTGTTAATTTATGTATTTCTTGGTTATATAGGTACTAGGTGTTCTTGAATCAATTATAGAATAACGGGGATTGTGCAGTCGATTCATTAGTATACGACGACCACTTGAATACTTATATTGGTGGGTGGCAACACACTATGTCCAAACTAATGATGGATGTCGATATGTTATGTATTTTACTGCATTTCACAGCCATAATCAAAGTATACAAGTTGTCGTTTTTTGTTTGTTTTTCAATTTCATATATAACGAACATGATTAATTAACGATAAGTTTTTATATATAATTACTCATCCCTGTTAACTTGGACGGCGAGTATTGAGTACTAGCCCGAGTAGACTTTTGTAAAAACAAAGTTTTGATTTACGACTCATTACTGACATTTCAAGATGACAAAAGATACAAGTTGAAATTCAAGCCGCTTGAAGTTATCTTCTCTCGATGGTTGGAATGTGTTAAGTGCCAACCCTTGGAAAGTTATTGCAGTTAAAAGTGTGCCACAACAAAAGCCCGGAACTGGCGATTGCGATGTTTTTTTTATTAATGTTTATGATATAGTTAATGTTCGGGCTTAAATTAGAGTTTAACGGTAATCATTGGGAGTACTTTAGAAAGAAGATTGCAGTGAACATATTTAATAACGATATTGTATTGTAAGTTGTTGTAGTAATTTGAATATTGAAACAAGAATTTTTATTCTAATTTGCGCACTTAATTTTATATAATTTGAATGCTCACATTTTAATATAAAAACAAAATAAAATTTTATGACATATAAATGTACAATACACAAAAGACAATAACAGTTTTAACTAAGGAATTGTTAAAACAATACAATTAACTTCGACTCGACACAATAGGATTCTTACATCACTTACGGTTATGTCCCAGTTGATGCACCATCACCTGGTGGATATACTTGTATCTCTTGAATTTTATCTAGAACTTCCCAATCAGCCATGTCACCAACTGGCTCCACTAATTGTCAATAAGCCATGGCCAATGATTCTGTAGTATAAAAGTCTGAACAAAGGTTAATCAAATCCATTCGGATAGTTAGACACGCAGCAATTGCATGAGCACATACAAGCTGATCAAGCTGAAATACTCCACAGGAACACGTTTTCTGTTGCAGGTCAACTACACATTCCTTAATCCCACCACCTACAACTTGAAATCGATGCGGAGACACTGGCCGAACGATCATTCTTTCAGCTATAGTTCTCCTTTCAGTGACTATTTCATTCCCCCTATGTTGTTAGACGAGTACTCATTGATTCAACCATAATTTTTCTATCATAAAACCATTGTTTCAATGTTTTCCTAAAGTAATCAACAAGATAAGTAACATGAAATTTTCGTGGTTTTCTCATGAAAGAATTAACACTCTCCGCGATGTTAGTGGTAAGTATGATGTACCTCTTACCTTCAAACTGAGACCTTGATCAATTACACGTACCGAAATTATTTTCTAATTAATCAGCCGCACTTGAGTGGATCATCCACAACCCTTCAAGTTGTCATTTAAATTCTGTGTTCATATGTTTTTGCTGCATTAATAAAGACAGACTCAAATTCATCCTAAAGAGCTTTGGACATCCTAAACTTTGACTTAATGTTACCTTTCACATGGTAAAAACAAACGTCATGAGTTGCATTGTGAAATACGTTTAGACCTACTTTTCTTATAGTAGTGCATCGATCATAGATAATTACCAACTCAGGTCTATCACCAATCATTTCGTGTAACTTTATCATAAATCATGCCCAAGCATTATTATTTTTTGAATTCATGACCCTAATGTCTAACGGATACAATTGATTGTTACCATCCAAACATGTTGCTACGAAAATGCTTCCACGATATAACCCCTTTAGATGAGTACCATCTACAACAATGACATACTGAATTACTACATAAAACACTTTATGGAAGATTCAAGTGCTATAAAGTAGTACAAGAAATTATCATCTCCATCCCGCTCAGGGTGAGTGACTGTACCCTCATTCGCTTGTGACTGTACGTGAGAGTATTTAAGGAGCAAGTTGTATGACTCTGCAGAGTTGCTTCGAACTATTTCAAGGCTAACTTCTCTGTCCTGATATGCCTGCTGGTATGTTAATTGAACATCGTATTCTTGTTGCATATCATCTCTTATGTCATTCGGAATATAAATTCTCTTGTCTTGAATATATTTATCTGTGATAATATGACCGACAGCCTGCTTCTTACTTGATGATGACTACCAACCAATACCTCATTATGACAAGTGCGTACATTGTCAATTCTTTGCACCACCTAAGGAATATTTTACTCGTTCGAACTTCTAGTTGCTCAAATACGCCATTTATATGATTCTGAACAACCGTGAGCCTCGAAACGTGTAGTTGTAGATCGTGCAATCTTGAAATCAAACTTATCCCTAAAGGCAACCTTGCGCAATTGCAATATAAACTCATTCTTCTCAGGAAATAGCTTACTCACACTGATATCATCTGAGTTATAACTGCTAAAAAAGCTTGGAGCAACCATGTTTGAAGGAAAAATTGGAGCAAGACTTATGTGGGGGTCAATCCTCATTCTCGATTGAACCATTAGAGGAATAGATCTATTACCTCTATTAGAAGGATTGTCCTCCATCATCACCTGCTTTATTAAAATGAGTGCCCGTCATACTATTAGAAGGTTCTGCACAAACATTATCTCTATCTGTCTCATCATGAAAATCATCATTGTTTCAGAAATTATTATTATGATACGAAGAATATCATTACTCCAACGACGTCGTTAGTGGTAATACATCTTCTCTAACATCCTCTAATGTAGTATCGTTGTTATTAGTATTGTCATAATTGTTGTACATTGGAGAGTAATATTGTTGCAGCGACGTTGTCCTTGGCAACACCTTTTCTTCATTATCAGGGCCAGACATATTTGTTCTAAAAGAAGTTTCTTTTTTGACAAGTGGCTCAATATCTTTACTTGGAACTCGAGGTGATGTAGTAACGAATATGGAAATACATCCATAATTGGCCACATTAAATGCCATATGCAACACAACCCTCACTATTTCATCTTCAAATATATCTATAGGCAGTGCACATATACGATGTAATGTGTTATTAGGCCTCAAAGTTGTCTTCATTGTGATACTATATTCATTAGGATTTATTTGTAACACCTCGTATACTCTTGCCAGAAATTGTTCAAACAGACAATTTTTTCTAATAAAAAAAACTCTATTTTTACCATTCGCATAATTCATACGACCATTCTCTAACATCTCCACTAATAATCATAACACAATTAAAGCACAACTGAATCCATTAAGCTTGAAATTATAAAAATAAATAAATTATTTACGTACTATCAAATTATTAAAGAGTCAGTTGTAATGAATCTGCCTCTGGGTGTGACAGAATATGTGTCATATAGTTTTGGTGCGACTAGTTGCTCGTCGCACCAAAAGGCAGAGTCGATAAATCTGCCTCTTGGTGCAACATGGTGCCTGTCACATGAGGTTTAGTGCGGCAAACTGTCTGGCGCACCAAAAGTGAATATGCCTTTTAGTGCGATAGGGTGCCTTTCACACGAAGCTTGGTGCAACAGGCAAAAGGCAGATTGTCCCACAACTCGCAGCAAGCAACAACACTGAAACTCTCTCATAAGTTTAGAAAATAACTCATACCACTCAGTGATGCCGATTGGCATTGGATTCGGACAGATTATGATCGAATTTCACTTTTACTGTTCGCCGTCGGCGTTTACCGTTGCCTTTTACCGTGGCTGGTGATGATTCAAGAGTGCAAAGCTGCGTTTGGCTTGTTAAAAGGGGGAAGAAAAGTTGCTTTTAGTTTGTAAACAAGGGTAATTTGGGAAAAAAGCTTGTGTTTAGCTAATGTTAATAGAAAAAAAGTTTAGAGAGTTAATTGTGAAAATAATAAAAGTTTTAAGGCTATTTTTGTAAATTTCCCAACTTTTATGCACTCTACTTACAACTATCTTCCACTATATGAATGTCTTGTTCACCCATATTAGAGCATATTATGATCTCCTTGTCTCTTCTCCTCTTTTCTCTTTCACACACACTCTCTCTTTCTCTCCATCTTTTTTATCATCACACTTTTCCATTTTTAAAAGCTCATTTCTCTTATCTATAGTCATAATTTTTTTCACCATATTATCACTCTCCATCTCGTTATTCACCATCTTCAACTTTATCAAGGCCAAACATCTCTATATGGCTATATATAGCTTATGTTTCATATTTTATAATGTAAATTCTTATGTTACCTCTCATTTATATAGCAAATTAGTGATTATTTGCTCTCGTGGATGTAGACTAAAGGCCAAACCACATAAATATTGTGTGTTTTTTGTATTAATTATGTTTATCTTGCTATATTTTCAAATTGATGTTGAGGTTGTGCTTCACGTATGAGCTTGTGTGGTTACTCCAGTTATGCTAAGTATACTGTAAGACTACCTGGGTTATCCCTTGAGTACACTTGAGCTGTTGCTGAGCACACATAAGCTCACTTATATCAACTCTCTAAATTAAATCATACAACGCTCCACTAAGCTCTCCTATTACTCCCCATAGGACCACTTCAATTAATTATGCATGGTACTTTAACTCACCACATTAGATACCTCAAATAAACCTACCCCAAACATATAAAAAAAATGTATCTAAATCCAAACGTAATACAAGCTCTCCTTAAATATAAATTTATTTGCTTAAATCAGAATTGAGCTAGATTCGTTAAGTACTACCCAATTGATTCGAATCAGATCCTAACAAATATTTGGTGAAAATAATCACTTTCCAGCGAAAGAAATTGAGACTAGTGCTCCATTGACACATTGTATCAATATATACAACATGTCAACCGAAAGGAAGTAAGAAAAAAAAATTATCAATAGTTGTCATGGCCCACTTGGTGGTGTTGTTGACTTGTTTTGTATATGTTTGTCAAACATAAAATAATTTTCTTTAACTTTATCTATAAACAATCTAACTTTAAAGAAAGAACAAGTATTTAAATCAGTAAATAGAAAATAATAATAGGAAAAAATCTGCAAAGGTATGAATTTCTTTCCGTCAAGAATTTATCTTATGTAATTGTTTTATCTACAAAAATGTGAATTTGGAATGAGAGTGAAAGGGAAAAAAAGGTAAATTTCAAGTTAGTCCTCTTGTGAAATAAGAATCTTCAATATGACTCTAAATTATAGTGAATTTGAACTTATCCCTATTTTTATTCAAAAGATAATGAAAAAATGAAAGTGAATTGATGATTTCTTTTTTAATCTTCTTCACAAAAGTAGAAGGTAAGTTGAGATTTATAATAGTTTTGAGTATTTAAAAGATTGTCGAGGAAAATATTTTGGAATTAACTCAAAAATAAATAAAATTACTCACAAAATAACTAAAATATGCAGTCTCTAGGTAGCTATAATATTCCTAAATTTCTTTTTTTCAAATTTTCATTTAGATCCAATACAAGTCATATCAGATTTGCTATGATCTAGACATCCACATTTTATGAAATACAAATTTGAACTAAGAACAATT